>LPNX010438306.1:64990-93442 GCA_001517045.1 Pseudotsuga menziesii
AATGTATGAGATGCCATTTGACCACTATTTAGCTTTCCTATGTGCCCTTGCTAATTCATGGGGTCCTTGATAGATTTGGGATCAGCTTTTTACACCTATGGGGGATTTGCCTATTTTGGGTAAGCCTGCTTTATGCTAGATTTGGATGCTTCCTTATGCATTCGATTTGCTCATGTATTCTATATATTTAGTAGCCTATGGTATTACAGGGTTAGCTATTGTACACTCAGTTAATATAATTTTGTGTTACAGCTCCATTTTCAGTCTCCATTGTTGATAATTTTGCATGATCAATTGTTAATTGTTGTGGGTGAAATTAATCTACTGCAGGCCTGAATTTCTACATGAATGGATAGGTTGAAGCTGTGAATAAATCAATTAAGTCCATTCTCCAATGAACCATTGCACAAAGCAAGACGAATTGGCATATTATGTTGCACCCTGCTTTGTGGGCATACCGAACCGCGGTAAAGACTGCCACTGGTTTTTCTCCATATTAGCTTGTTCATGGAGTGGAGTCAATATTTCCAGTTGAATGTGAGATTCCTTCATTGAAGTTAGCCATGGAACTCTTACTAGACACTTCACCTTTGGAGGAGCGTTTGGTTCACCTTGAGCAACTCGATGAGCAGCGTAGAGATGCCTTGGTGACTCTAGAGGTTAATAAGCGTCGTGTGAAGGCCCAATACGATAAGTCTATCTGTCCGAGAGTGTTTAGTGAGGGAGACTTGGTCCTTTTGTGGGATCAATCGAAAGAACCCTTGGGGGCAGGAAAGTTCAATCCTATGTGGCGTGGTCCTTACGTGGTCAAGCGTGTATTAGAGAAGGGTGCCTACGAGTTAGTGGATTATGAAGGGACAGTCTTGGTGGAGCCTAGAAATGGTCTCTATCTTAAGAAATACTATGCATGATCTTTAGCCAAGGCTGTTTGTTGTATATTATTGTACATATTTTTTGCATAGTTAGGTCTTGTTTATCGTGATCGGGTTTGTGATTAATTTCCATTTCTTGTGGCAGATGTCAATGGAATCTTCCACCTACATAGGATTCCCGGATGGTGCAAGCCGTCACACTCAACACTTAGCCTCAGCTGATTGGGTGATTTATACTCCTATGGGTCATGTACTGTCTTCAGGAGGTGTATTTCTACGGCCATCTTCCAACAATGTTGTTGAATATAGTGCCGTTATCGAGCTTCTACGGGATGCCATTTCGCATGGTGTTCTCTCTCTTGAGGTACGTCTTGATTCAGAGTTAGTAGTGTCATAGTTAAATGGTTTGTACCATGTTAGAGATCCGACTTTATTGAGGAGATTCTTACGTGTGAGATTGCTAGAATGACAATTTGAGAACATAACATATATACACATTCCAAGAAATTATAATCAAATTGCTGACTCATATGCTAACTATGTGTTAGATTGGCATTTGTTTCATTCATTATAAATTAATCATAAACATAATTTTTACACATGTAAATAAATAAACCGATCACCATAAAACTTTTTTATATACATAAAAAATGTGGTAATACATAATGTCATAATACAAAATTGGGGCTTTGAAAGCCACCATCATATACACGGTAGTACAAAATAGATACACTCCCAGGTGTCTAGTCCTGTGGAGGTGGATGAGGGTTGTGATCATGATATGTCACCACGGCTCTAGCTAGCCACCAGAATAATCACACCCATACGCATGGTAAACCCACCACCTGTCTCTGCATAGCCTCAGGCAAGTCCTCGACTTGCGCCATGGGAATCCTGTGAGTCAATCGCACGAAGTTGGTATGGATGCTTTGGAGCGTTCGCTCCGCATCCACACCGGTGATATCGTCTCCTCTTCCCCTCTGTCTATGACGTGGGAAGCCCTCTAGTTGCCATGGTCCCCCATCTGCACATGAATGGTAGATGTCATTATGTATTGTCACCCAAAACCATGTCTTTTTTCCATTAATCAAGAAAACACAAAAATTAAATACTTTAAAATTTTTAAAAAGAGTAAGGGTCTAGATTCGTTACCTATGTCTCCATATGCTGATCCTGGTGGTAATGGCATGTCCGGGTCTCCTCGAAATTTTATCCCTGCATAAGGGTAGTCCTCTATGGCAACAATCTGTCATCGCCACCATGGAAAAAAGTCTGCTGGATAAGGGTTGGCCACCCTACCGCCCCCCAATCTGCGCATCGGATCTACCCAACGTCGTTGGGCCGGATCTCGAACCTTGTGGAGAGGAACATCCACTCTAGGGCTCAATCCTGGAACACGCTCAAAGAAAAATGTGCTCAAGATACTGCTGAACCCGAAGTTCTGTATCCTACCTGCCTTGCACTCACTGAGCTGATGTTTCATGTTTCTCAGTAGGGAAGTGCTCCAGTCATAGATGTTCGGTGTCATGCACTCCACCGCATAGAACATCAATGGTCGAGAGGCCCGATGGAGTGATGCTAAGCCTTCTATCCTGCCTAGTGTTAGTAGTATGGCCTTTAGGCCCAGTACCTGTATAGCATTGGTGGGAACTTGGCTCCCCACCTTCTCCGTCTCTTGGTAGCAGTACACATCTATGTACTCATCGATAGTCAGCCCATGACCTGGCCCTCCTCGGGCACGAAGGTTCACCATCTCACCTCACCGTGATAGACCTGTGATAAAATATATATCGTCCACCTCAATGGTGAGGGACATACCATCTAGCCGGAAGGACTCCGAGTTCGGATCCCAATAGTCTACAAGCATCTGTAGTAGTCCTGGTTTGGCCCTCAAGCCATCTAGGCACCAAAACTTGTAGAGTCCGCATCTTCTTAGAGCCTCTTGAGCCATTCTATCAGCCCTTACTACTTCCTCTACATCACCGTGGTCGCCTTCTCGCCGCTCTAGGACCATCCTGCATGAGAGTTTGACCAAAATGTTCATTAGATTCTTGCAAATCCTTATGCGCGGTGTCATATGTAGCTATTTTTAAAACAGCTGCATATGTACGCAGTTTCTGGTCCCTTTTCCGCATATAGCTAGCCCTATATGTAGAAAAAGCCTCGATACCCGCGTGGGTCGTAGCACTCATGTAAGTTTGGCCTTTAAAAATTCATTTGACCATGAAAAATTATAAAAATTGTATTGAAATGCAAGCAGAGAACATGAGTAAATACCTGAAAGAATCGATTGTGAATTCTGCCGGCTGGATCTCCTGGAATTTGCAGTTGAATATCAGATCTCAAATGGGTAAAAGTTTCAAATGATTTCTATTTTTTACTATTTATAGAAAAATTTTCAAATATTTGAAAATTTTTACCCCCTTTCCTATAGTTTTGACCGTTTCTAACCATTTTGGACCGTTTTTGACCTAATCTGTGATGTAGAAGACCGTTTTCAGCACCGTTTTAGCCTTTGGATTGACCCGTTCGTACTGATCTCAGGTATAACGTCTATACTAGCATATAGGTTAGTTTCACCACCGTTTGCATTTTGCATGACCTTATGACCATGTCACTATATCCTTAGGTATGAACCCACTCTATTATGTCACGGAACCTTCTTGCTGCTATAGAAGTGGCATGATATGAGTGGTAAAGACTCACCTTACATGGGTACCCTAGTTAGTGCCTTATTTTCATTTGGCACCCATGCCGATGTTTCCCCCTTTTAGGGTGTGGGAGTGCGTTGTATAGTATTGCCATGACATTTAGCAAGAGCCTCATACTCCTCTTGATATTATGCTAGCCATGACCCCCTGGACTCCCTTATATCATGTTGTGGATGCATTATCATGAGCTTTTCCTGTCTTATTGAGCTTTATACCGGCTCCCCTGACATTGCGTTTCAGCCATATAGCCCGAGCTTGTCTCATGTATAGCCATGCAGAGCCTTTATTTATATCCTTCGCAACTTGATTCCCTTTTTACCGAAAGGGGATTTTCCCCCGAGTGTCGATATCCTACACATGTATCCTTGCATTGAGCATAGGTATGTTCCACTGCTTGGAACTAGTTTGTTTTCCTTAAATGACAATCGCCTCCTCCTAGTTTGTAACTATAAAGCTAGTTTATTCTTTTTTCAAGCTTTTCAAATAACTGAAAAAGGCCAAAAAAATCAAGAAAACAAAAACCCGGACAAGAAAAGATATTATCTTTGGCAGCTGTCGAGTCATGTTGCCTTCGAACAGAGCACTGTATATCACATCCATTGGTTGGGTTATAGTTTGACTTAGGAGCTGTACTCGTTATCTAAGTTTTAGCTCCACCGACTGGTTAAGCTTCCAGTCCCTATGGAGCCTCTACTGATGCCTCATGCGTCATAGAGATTTCCCAGTTTGTATATCGAGTCTATGCTGCCTTCATTTAGTCACCATACGTCGTTATGCTCTTGTTCAAAGGAAGTTGAAACCTAAGTTGGCCATCCCTCAGTTATCTTGACTTTGCATGTCGTCCATTCCTGGTATAGTTACTGGTTCATGCACCTTATGATCGAGTTCTTCCATATTATACAGCCTTGCTGAGTACCTCGTGTTGGATGATGGGGGATGCCCTAATGCCCTTCTTCCAGTGGATTTCATCCCATCAACTTCAGATTATTTATTCTGGGATTGGAGTCTAGAGTAATTTTGAGTTCCTTGAGACTTGCAGTCATCAGTGGCAGGTTCTCTCACCATCGACAGTTTTGGGAATACATCAATGTCCCCTGATCGATGGATTCTCTCAAGTGTTCGACCTCAACACATTTATTCACACTTTTTAGTTTACACTCTAGTACCTTGATTCCCATTTTCATTATTGGTGGGTGATCTTGCGTCTGTTAATGGTATACATCAATGACCGGTAATCAGATGATGGACTACTATGTTCGACCTCGACACCTCTATTCGCATAGTAGGACATGTACTAATAGCGGTTTGTGTAGAAGACCTTCTAGATTGGTGGCATCCACTATATGCTACCTCCTTGATTGTGCCAGTGTTCATGAGATTTCAGCTCTCGTGACTTGTTCCAGTATATGTTAGACATTTCCAGCCACTATGGAGAGCTTGATCTGTTATATATCTTCAGCCTTTGTGGAGATCATAGTACTTTTTATACCTTCATCATGGAGATTCTGATCTATGTATATTGTACGTGGTGATGACCACATATGTGTTATCATGTTTCATGCCTATTCATGGCCATTGTACTCTTATGTATCCGTGACTGCTATATGTATTTACAGTTATATGTAGATTTGTATTATGGTATTATGATGATTGGGTGGCTGTTCTTCCATTTGGGTACCTTCATCACTTCACTTCTGGGATGGACTTATAATGTATTTTGGCCATCGTATAACCCCTCTGATCTCATACATTAGGGGGCATCTGTTATAGCGGATTTCACCACACTACGTGAATCACACATTGTACGGCCTTCCCCTGTCTCACTGCAGACTCATTAGCCCCTATGGACCACTTGTTTTCTTTTGATGTATCATTGACCATCCATAAAAACATTAGAAAAATGATATACGTGTCCTTTTCCCCGATAATCGCGTACATACGTGGATATTCCCTCTATAGTCGCATACATCAGGATGTGTGCATAATCCAAAATCCTTTGGAGCGTTCCTTGACTTGGATCCAACTCATATGACTCCTGGCCTTCCATATGACTTGAGATCGCATGGATTCGACCTTTCAGTATCCATTTGAAAAGCTATATAAGGAACCCATTGAGACATTGAAAGCATAAGAGAGAATTGAGAGTATCGAAACTATAGTCCATTGTTGCCAGAACTATACTTGAGTCTGCATCCCTTTGTCCCTTGGAGCACTGTTGTGTTATTCCCAAGCTTTCCCTTTGCTTGTAAGCTTGCTATCGAAGTGATGGAGGCCCAAGTGGGGGATTTAGTTTCTCTAGTTCGTAGACGTGCTGTCAGAGGTTGTCACTTGTAATCTCTGATTCATATTAATAGAAATATTTTTTCCTGTCCAGTAATGTGTATTTGAATGAATATTGTATCCATTGGAATATTTCAAATGCTTATACAATATTGATTATATATGCTAGAATAGATATAACACCGTGAAATATAGTATGCTTGTATTGTTTACTTGTTGTTGAGGATGTGCTATAGCAATTCAAGCTAAAGATTTGAAAGCTCAACAGGGATCTACTTCAACTGTCCGGAATAAGGTACGAGGTTCAATCCTTTAGTGTTAGATGTTTTTATTTCTATTGCATATTGGGAAAGATTGATTTCTGGAGTCTAGTTGTCTGTTGTGGTAACCCAAGCCATAGGAATTTCTCTCCGTAATAGTTCCCTCCAGAAATAGCATCAAAAATGAAAAAAAAGACAAATGGGGAGAAAACAGATGTATGACCATAAATAAATATCATAGAAAAAATCATATCCAACCACCTAATCCATTTTCCCTCGAGGCGACCACCATTCTCTATCACAAATAGACGCAAGAATAGATGCTTACTCTCGAGACTCAAACACTGACATCCAGATTCAAGAAAGACACAACACACCAAACGAGAAGATATGATCCATCTTCAAAAGAGAGAAGATGGACCAGCAAGTGGAAATTACATGGCCATGGAAAGAGGAGAGGAAATTGCAGAAGCAGAAATGCCATAAATACTGGAATGAAAAGATTGTGATTGTGATTTCCCTCCTACCATTGTTGGTTCTCTCCATTCCCTATTCAATCCAAAGTGTACAAAAGTATTAAAAGGAAACAACATAAAGCAATTCAATCTGAAGCTTAAAAAGGAAACAACCTAAAACACAGGTTAAACAAGAAAAATGGAAACAAATTTATACATAAAAATATATATTATATATTTGTCAAAATAGGTTGTTTTAAATTGTGTTTTTTCCAAGGTGTAAATGAAAAAATTATGGAATCTCTATTTATTGAAATATAAATTATATATTTTGTTATAATTTATTGAAATTTAGATTATATATTTTGTTAAAATATAGCTTTTTAAATTGTTTTTCTAAATATAGAAAGAAACGTGGTGGAATCTTTCTATATTAATGGTTTTTTTTCATTGTAAAAAAAAATATAATTTGTTATTGATAAGAATCAAAATTACATCATAATTGTTGATGTAAAATCCCCTTCAAAGTAGGATAGAAGACAATATTGAAGCCCTGGGCAAAACATTACAATATCCAAAAATAAATGAGAGGGATTCTACCCATCAACCTGTAGAAAGCAAAAATGCGGAAAAGACAAAATAACTGTGAGACAAAAAATAGCAGGGCTCCAGAGAGTTGGCATGCAGATACAACCTAAAACAGTCCAAGACAAAACCAGAATGGAGAAACTAGAAGCAGGTGAAGCGACCTTCAGTAATCATGATTCTGTTTGAGTACTTACATAAGTGAAGAATACCAGGGCAGTCTCCTATCATAAGATTTGATAGGTTGTCCACATCATAATTGATCTCCCTGTATAGGTTCCCGAAGGATAAAGAAAGAAAACAATTCTTTAGGAGCCCAATCCTTTTCAACCAACAATCATAACTCAGTGACTGCAAATTGGTGAGACCTTTGGCCCAATCAATTATGACATTTGATTCGCCAAAAATAAAAAGCTAGAGAATATATATATATATATATATAGAACCATAAAAGCCCCCATAAGACTAAAAGTTCAGAAAAAGTATTAGTGTCAATCCAAACACCCGTCCTTAGCTTGAAACTATGAGAGTCATATATACGGAGGATCATGCCAGTACAACAATTTCCATCCTGCTCGGCCCCATCAAAGAATCCATATATGGTATCGGATTCCAACACCTGGATGATTCGAATCTTTTAAACTTTTGGGGCACAATCTTTGTTCCATTACAGAAAACTTGCCACAATCTAAGAAGCAAGTAAACCTCCTTGGAAAGTTTAATCACTTCTTCTAATGTCTGCTTCAGTTTTCCTTTGGAGTGTGTGAGGAATGTCGATGTGCAAAAACCAGTGACCTTTGAAAATAGTGGCATTGCAAGAGGGTGTGAGGAGGGTGTTCATGCTTTTCCCAGGTTGAAAGCTCAAAATGCATATGGTTATGAGCGCATAGGATGGAGATGGTGATAATTGCAAATGTAAAGTACTAGAAGCAGTAACTTTAGCAGCATTGAGACATGTAAAAAACCACAACAATTGGTTATTAATTGGAGTGATGAACACAATCAGAGTGGCAAGAACCATACCTTTGAAGCGCTCCGGCTGGTCACTACAAGATCCTGAACTGACTTATTGTCTACAAAAATAAGGTATCAAGTGCAAAAACAGGGGAGCGGGGGTCAAACTATACCTTCAGCCTAGAAATATGAAGTTGGCATGTTTTTTTGGCCATGCATTGGATGCATTTGGTAAGTCTATGTGGAGGAGGTGCATTTGAATGGCCTGTTCTCGAGGGGATGTAGGGCTTTGATGCTTCTATCTAGGTAACAATAAGGTACTAGTTCTAGTACCTAATTCATAATTGACATAGGAACATAATTTTCCTTTGGAACGTGCTTAACCGGGTTTGCTTCAATCATGCAGCAGGGATAAAGATGGTCAAGAGAAAATTCATGCAATTGCTTTGTTGGATCTCTGAAGATCAAGGTGCATGGCACTAATATTACTAATAGAAGGTAGACAACTTACAAAAATTACACTTCATTGTTAAATTTGCAATTTTCCATGACACAATTAAAAATGATTAACATAAATGACTAATTCATATTCTTTTAGCTAGTCATTTTTTATGATGTGAATAAATTAGTCATTTATTTTAGTCATTTTAAACGCTGTCACTTATTATCTAGTCATATTTGTTAATTGGTGACTAAATTATTCATTAATTTTAGTCGTTTATAGTTGGGTCAATCAAAATTGCTCATATTTAGTAGTAAATCACTTGGAAAACCTGTGGTGACTAGAAATTTTAGTCACCTAGTAGCTAATTCCTCATTTTGTACTAGTGTTAATATCCTTGCAACTAGTGCAGAGTAACCATAACATTTATCAGGCTATTTTATTGTAGGGAATCCTAGCACCTAAGGTGGAGGAAAAATTGATTATCTTGAAAGCCTTGAAAAGGATGTCAAGGAAGCAACAATAGTAGGGTTATATGTTCCTTGTTAGCTCTTTTCTAGAATAGCAGCATATCTGGAGCTAATTTCCTGGTGTGCATTGATGCAACCTTTATCAGCTTCAAGGACTATGCAGATATAGCCTTAAACTAAAAAATAAATTCACAGACAAATGAGAGGATACATATGTGATTCGAAGTATAACTACTTAAATCATTCAAAAACCCAAGTTCAAAATATACACATGGGTATTACAGTTGACCTATTTGAAAAATCCTAAAAATTTTAAATATATCTCTAATATGTTGAATATCAATTTCATTTACAACAAATAAGAATGTGGACAAATTATATGGGTTGGGATCAAGGTAACCCTAGATAAAGTCATGTGCAAAGGATATAGGGTATTTTCTATAGAGATTTTAAGATACCTCCTTTGGCAATATTCTGCAAATTTTTTAGCATCATTTGATTGTTTTATGTGATACAATAGGAAAGTTTTATGGTGTTTTGGCAAGTCTCTTTTGACAATGTTGGCCCAGAACTTCCCAATTTTCTCAGCATAATTTCCCTGTTTCAGAAATAATCATCCTTTGAATTCCTAACGATTCTTGTTGTGTTGGTGATGCATCCAAATCAAAATCAAATACTTGCAGACAAAAATTTTGGCTTGAGTTACATGATGATAGTGATTTCAACCTGCCATGAAGAGACTCATACTTTGTTGAAGGTTCTTCCATTCTAACATCTGTCAGTTTCCTAGATCATAGAAAAACAGTGACAGATAACATTTTCGTTTTAAATTTTCCACAAATGAAGCATCATCATCTCTGGAATCTGATTGAGATTTTTTTCACTTATCCTCTTCCAAGGGTCGTACTTGATAAAATTCCATGTTGTTGGTGCAATATTTAACATGTCCACAATTTCAGTAAAGGACTTCAGTAAGCTATTAAAAGTAATTGAATTGAACACTTTTCCTACAAGAGTCTCACTTGGTATAAGCTAATGACTTTTTAAGGTCTTCCATGGAACCTCCTTCCAGCAACTTCCATGCATACGAAATGTGTTTCCTTCACAGGAAATGCAAATTTCCATACAAAAACATGTTTATGTTCCATATGGCATGCATTTCTGTGTTTCGGAAAAGAAATGGGTTGGGGACAGGGGAGGCACGTTTTTGCAACTTAGCTTATAACTGATCTCATTACTAAATTGGAGTTAAGAAACTGCACCTTAATGATGTGCCATTCTACAATTTTCCTGTGAGTTTCTATTGTCATGATGGTTGAAAATTGATTCCCTATTATATCTTCTTAATTATTCCTTCTAAGGTCATCAACATTTTGATATTTAACTCTGCCATAAATTCAAAACTTTTGAAGAGAAAACCAAAATTCAAAAATATTTTGATGAATATATTTCAATCTTACTCTGATATTCAAGTGTTGTTAATGATTCATAATTATTGGAAAACTGACTTAAGGGATACAAATGAACATGTAATTTTTACAGACGTGACATCTGAAGGATTGAGCCTATAGTTGATAATGGGGAAAGCTGTAAATCTTATTTCTCAACTATTGTTGTGAAAAATTATAAACCAAAGGATATTAAAACAGAGATTCGGTTTTGCTCTCTCACATGTGACTTGGTAAAATGTTTTTTAGTAGAAACGTGTGAAAGGATGTCATCATTCAGAGTTTTTCCTCAATCAGAATTAACATATTCCTCCTCTTATGTATGTCCTGAGACTTTTTAATAGTGCCAGACTATGCTATAGATAAAATAATGTTTGACCGAACTGTCAGCATTCTTTCCACAACTATTTCTTCTCTGTATACTATTAAGAACCTAGGATGTTTAAACGTTATTAAAGGGGTCTAAATGCAACAATTCACAAGATGATAATGGAATTTAGAAGGTGTGTAATCAAGAGATCAAATACCCATTAGCATTTTCATCACTACAACTTGCTCCACGAGCAATCAAAATTTGCATGCCAGATATATATTTTGTACATTTAATCAGAAGTGCAATATTTCTAATTTTTAAACAAGAAAAAGATGAAAATACAACAAGTTTGATTAGGATATAAAAATAATCAAATTCACCTGGAAGCACTAAATGTTTCCAATGCAAGCAGCATAGTGGAGAGGTGTACTACCCGCACCTATCAAGATAAAAAATACATGAAGATGAAAAAAGTTGCATTTGAAATAACTTGTTGAAATTTTCCATTTGTATGCAATGATGCATCTATTTTTCATATAAAAAGTACCAATTATGCCATGTTTCCTTGTTAAATCAGGATCTAAGAATACACAAATTCACCTGGCAGCATTGAATTTTTCCACCACAAGCAGCACAGTGGAGAGCTGTACTACGTGCACCTATCAAGATGAAAAATACATGAAGATGAAAAAATTGCATTTGAAATTACTTGTTGAAATTTTCCATTTGTATGCAATGACGCATATATTTTTCATATAAAAAGTATAATTATGCCATGTTTCCTTGTTAAATAAATGGCATTTTTTATAAATTCAGTAAACCATGATGAAATTTATCTATAATAGAAAAAGAATAGCACCAATGAGTATCTAATACATTATTAATTACCTATAAGGTCAAGGTCGATGGTTGATCCATCTTGAACTGTCACAGTTGATTTATTGGCCCCTAAATCAAGGAGTTATTGTACAGACTCTAGATGACCATTCAACACAACAATGGGGTAGTAATACCTCCATCTGTCGGTTTGTTCGCAATCCTAGAGCATGAACTGCAATAGAACCCCACATATGTCAATAATGGCTACAAACTCAGATATTCAATTGTAGTCATTTCATACAATGATACTTGCCTCATATCAAATTTGACTACTGATTCCTTTTTCCCTTGTTTTGTGCTTAAGATATTCCATAAATCAGGTACAATGGGTACATCATCAACAAAAAGAGGTCTCACACATTGGGAATGGCCATTTACGGTTGCACAATGAATAGAAGTTCGACCATTAAAATAGTTTGCTATGTTGACCTACAAAGCCAGGTGGAGCTTGAACTATTAATTAAACTTCCTTAGAGATTTGTTAAGACAAATTTGGTAGTAAGAAACATTGGGATTATCTCACATTTTTTTATGCAACACAAGTGTCTGAACCACCTCCCAATGACCATATCTACAAGCTTGCATCAAAGTTCTCTGTGGCATTTTAAATAATTTAAAATGTTAATTAAGCCGAAAATTATTTGTGAGTTGAGTAAGACAATTTTTGCACAAGTACATATCTTGAACTATGTGAAATCAAGATAGATGCATGAAATAAATTAAAGTAAGTTGCAATAAATCTCATAAAGGACCTTGGAAGGTACTTTTATGCATGTGATCCATTTACAAGGAAGAACAGATTCCTCCATTGTGATGCATAGCATAGCTGAAACATCTTATTCCTATAAAACTATGAAATACATGAAGGGTGGGAAGTACCTCAGTGTTGTGAATATAGTCATAGATATCAGAGGCATAGAATGTGCACATCTGAGTATCTCTGTTATCTGCGTCGATGTCAACAATATTAGATTCTTGCACCCTTGCTGCCACTAGAGTCCTTTCTTCAAATAGGTGGACTATAATAAGTATCATTGTTATAACAGTTAGCATGCAAGAAATTGCATCTCACATTGAATAGTGAAAAAAATTTAAAAAACCCTTCAAATTGTGAGAACTATGTTTCCAGAAATGGGAAACAAGGAATGGAACGACAAATGGGTCTAATGGATTTGGGATAATAAGAAGCATGAACTCCCCCCAACCCCCTCCAGATTATGCATATAAATTTGATTGGTAATGCACTTTAGGGTCAGTACAGGAACGAGAACAAGTATGGGACATAAACAAGAAATGAACCCTGGATTTCGGAATAAAAAACAACTTCCCTAACACCCTCTATATTATACATATAAATTTGATTAGTAATGGACAAATATATGATCAGGTAAGGAGCATGAACAAGAATTGGAACAAAAATAAGAAATGATACCCCGACTCAAGTTTTTGGTCACATAGCACATGAGCGATGAAGCAAAAAGAGTTTATTCATAAAATTACCTTCCAATGGTTTTGAATTTAAATGATGCTTTGATATGTACAGGTTCTGCAAGGTTTTCTGCTCCAGCAAAGCAATATCTGAGGCATTGTCGTCGATGGGTAGAGCCTCTGTAATAATTGAAGAATGAGAAGCAGTTGTATTTGAAATATTTCCCCCTATAGATGAAATCATGTTGTTCGTATTAGAGGAACCAGAGATACTAGAGGCCACATTGTTTCTCAGAACCCTTAGTCCAACATTATCGGGTTTTGTAGTGTGTCTGGGAATAGAGTATTTTGTAGGACCCTTTTGAATTTCAAAGTCTCTTATGCCACTGGGAGTCCCTCTAGCCCTGGGTTTTGAAGATGCTGATTGGCTAATATATCCCTTTAAGACAAAGTAATCATTTTTTTACAATTTCAGACATAAATTTTCAAAAGAAAACTGCCCAGTAAAATTAGAATAAATTCGCTGCATTTGTCGCATATTTAACATGCCCACAATTTCAGTAAAGGACTTCAGTAAGCTATTAAAAGTAATTGACTTGAACACTTTTTCTACAAGAGTCTCACTTGGTATAAGCTGATGACTTTTAAGGTCTGCCATGGAACCTCCTTCCAGCAAATTCCATGCATAATAAATGTGTTTCCTTCTCAGGAAATGCACATATCCATACAAAAATATCTTTATCTGCCATATGGGATGCATTTCTGTGTTTTAGCCAAGAAATGGGTTAGGGACAGAGGAGGCACGTTTTTGCAACTTAGCTTATAACTGATCTCATTACTAAATTTGAGTTAAGAAATTGCACCTTAATGATGTGCCATTCTACAATTTTCCTGTGAGTTTCTATTGTCATGATGGTTGAAAATTGATTCCCTATTATATCTTCTTAATTATTCCTTCTAAGGTCATCAACATTTTGAGATTTAACTCTGCCATAAATTGAAAACTTTTGAAGAGAAAACAAAAATTCAAAAATATTTTGATGAATATATTTCAATATTACTCTGATATTCAAGTGTGGTTAATGATTCATAATTATTGGAAAACTAACTTAAGGGATACAAATGAACATGTAATTTTTACAGACGTGACATCTGAAGGATTGAGCCTATAGTTGATAATGGGGAAAGTTGTAAATCTTATTTCTCAAATATTGTTGTGAAAAATTATAAACCAAAGGATAGTAAAACAGAGATTTGGTGTTGCTCTCTCACATGTGACTTGGTAAAATGTTTTTTAGTAGAAACGTGTGAAAGGATGTCATCATTTAGAGTTTTTCCTCAATCAGAATTAACATCTTCATCCTCTTATGTATGTCCTGAGACTTTTTAATAGTGCCAGACTATGCTATAGATAAAATAATGTTTGACCGAACTGTCAGCATTCTTTCCACAACTATTTCTTCTCTGTATATTATTAAGAACCTAAGATGTTTAAACGTTATTAAAGTGGTCTAAATGAAACAATTCACAAGATGATAATGGAATTTAGAAGGTGTGTAATCAAGAGATCAAATATCCATTGGCATTTTCATCACTGCAACTTGCTCCATGAGCAATCAAAATCTGCATGCCAGATATATATTTTGTACATTTAATCAGAAGTGCAATCTTTCTAATTTTTAAACAAGAAAAAGATGAAAATACTACAAGTTTGATTAGGATATAAAAATAAGCAAATTCACCTGGCAGCACTGAATGTTGCCAATGCAAGCAGTATAGTGGAGAGGTGTACTACCTGCACCTGTCAAGATGAAAATACATGAAGATGAAAAAAATTGCATTTGAAATAACTTGTTGAAATTTTCCATTTGTATGCAATGATGCATCTATTTTTCATATAAAAGGTACCAATTATGCCATGTTTCCTTGTTAAATCAGGATCTACGAATACGCAAATTCAGCTGGCAGCATTGAATTTTGCCACCACAAGCAGCATAGTGGAGAGGTCTACTAAGTGCACTTGTCAAGATGAAAAATACATGAAGATGAAAAAAATTGCATTCGAAATTACTTCTTGAAATTTTCCATTTGTATGCAACGACACATATATTTTTCATATAAAAGGTATAATTATGCCATGTTTCCTCGTTAAATAAATGCCATTTTTTATAAATACAGTAAACCATGATGAAATTTATTTATAGCAGAAAAAGAATAGCACCAATGAGTATCTAATACATTATTAATTACCTATAAGGTCAAGGTCGATTGTTGATCCATATTGAACTGTCACAGTTGATTTATTGGCCCCTAAATCAAGGAGTAACTGTACAGACTCTAGATGAGCATTCAATGCTGCCATGTGAAGGGCAGTAATACCTCCATCTGTTGGTTTGTTCGCAATCCTAGAGCATGAATTGTAATAAAACCCCACATATGTCAATATTGGTTGCAAACTCAGATATTCAATTGCAGTGATTTCATACAATGATACTTGCCTCATATTAAAGTTGACTACTAATTCTTTTTGCCCTTATTCTTCCCTTAAGCTATTCCAGAAATCAGGTATAATGGGTACAACATCAGCAAAAATAAGTCTCACGCATCATGAATGGTCATTTACAACTCCACAATGAACAACAGTTCAACCATTAAAATAGTCTGCTATGTTGACCTGTAAAGCCAGGTGGAGCTTGAACTATTAGTTAAACATCCTTAGAGATTGGTTAAGACAAATTTGGTAGTAAGAAACATTGGGATTATCTCACATTTTTTTTATGCAACACAAGTGTCTGAACCACCTCCCAGTGACCATATCTACAAGCTTGCATCAAATTTGTCTGTGGCATTTTAAATAATTTCAAATGTTCTTTTTGCCGTTGTTCTTCCCTTAAGTTGTTCTAGAAATCAGGTACAATGGGTACAGCATCAGCAAAAAGAAGTCTCACACATCGAGAATGGCCATTTACGGCTGCACAATGAACAATAGTTCGACCATTAAAATAGTCTGCTATGTTGACCTGCAAAGCCAGGTAGAGCTTGAACTGTTAATTAAACTTCCTTAGAGATTGGTTAAGACAAATTTGGCAGTAAGAAACATTGGGATTATCTCACATTTTTTTTTATGCAACACAAGTGTCTGAACCACCTCCTAGTGACTATATCTACAAGCTTGCATTGAAGTTGTCTGTGGCATTTTAAATAATTTAAAATGTTAATTAAGCCAAATATTACCTATGAGTTGAGTAAGACAATTTTTGCACAATTACATATCTTGAACTATGTGAAATCAAGATAGTTGCATGAAATAAATTAAAGTAAGTTGTAATAAATCTCATAAAGGACCTTGCAAGGTACTTTTATGCATGTGATCCATTTACAAGGAAGAACAGATTCCTCCATTGTGATGCATAGCATAGCTGAAACATCTTATTCCTATAAAAATATGAAATAAATGAAGGGTGGGAAGTACCTCAGTGTTGTGAATATAGTCATAGATATCAGAGGCATAGAATGTGCACATCTGAGGATCTCTGTTATCTGCGTCGATGTCAACAATATTAGATTCTTGCACCACTGCCGCCACTGGAGTCCTTTCTCCAAATAGGTGTACTATAATAAGTATCATTGTTAGAATAGTTAGCATACAAGAAATTGTAGCTCACATTGAATAGTGAAAAAAAATTAAAAAAACCCTTCAAATTGTGAGAACTATGTTTCCAGAAACGGGAAAAAAGGAATGGAACAACAAATTGGTCTAATGGATTTGGGGTAATAAGAAGCATGAAATCCCCCAACCCCCTCCAAATTATGCATATAAATTTGATTGGTAATGCACTTTAGTGTCAGGACAAGAGCAGGAACAAGAAATGAACCCTGGATTTGGGGATTTAAAAACAATTTCCCTAACACCCTCTATATTATACATATAAATTTGATTAGTAATGGACAAATAGATGATCAAGAAAGGAGCAGGAACAAGAATTGTAACAAAAACAAGAAATGATACCTTGAGTCAGGTTTCTGGTCACATAGCACATGAGCGATGAAGCAAAAAGAGTTTATTCATAAAATTACATTCCAATGGTTTTGAATTTAAATGATGCTTTGATATGTACAGGTTCTGCAAGGTTTTCTTCTCTACCAAAGCAATATTTGAGGCATTGCCGTCGATGGGTAGAGCCTTTGTAATAATTGAAGAATGAGAAGCAGTTGTATTTGAAATATTTACCCCTGTAGATGAAATCCTGTTGTTCGGATTAGAGGAACCAGAGATACTACATGCCACATTGTTTCTCAGAACCCTTAGACCAACATTATTGGGTTTTGCAGTGTCTGGGAATAAAGGATTTTGCAGGACCCTTTTGAATTTCAGAGTTTCTTGTGCCGTTGGGAGTCCCTCTAGCCCTGGATTTTGAAGATGCTGATTGGCTAATAGATCCCTTTAAGACAAAGTAATCATTTTTTTATAATTTTAGACAGAAATTTTCAAAAGAAAACTGGCCAGTAAAATTAGAATAAATACCCAAAAAGAACCTAAAACCCTTGCATTCTTTGAATACAAATGCCAAAACCAAGAAAACCCATTTAGACAGAAATTGGAAAATGCTTTCACTTGGCTATGGGGAACCCCATGATTAGATTGGGAAGATGCCTTATTTGTCAAATTGGAAAGAGGAACACGTTTCCTAGATTGTTGAACAGGTGGAACAACGCAGCTCCGCGGTCCGCCATCTAGAGAGACTCTCCTTCAGATTCACATTGTCCTTCTCTGGATTATCTTCCCGATGATGAACAATTGATAATTGTAAGATTGATTGATATATAACTAGCACATCCAACCTTTTGCGTGGCCTTTCGCGTGGCAAGAATGGGATGAAAGAAAAAACGATGGCAACAGAATTGGATTAGGAAAAAAACGATGCCAATAGAATTGGATTAGCAATTGTCTTTTTTCCCGGATCATTTCATTTTTATTTTTCAAACTATTTTATTTATTTATTTTTATTTCTTTCTGGTATTAAAAAGTAACCTTTTTAACCATTAGGTAGAATTCTTTCATTAATAAATTTAATGTAAAATTCTTTCATTAATAAATTTTTTATTAAAGAATTTAAGTAATGAAAAAATTAGTTTTTATTATATATTTAACAAAAATCTAAAAAACTACTTACCAAAAATAACACAAATCAATAATTAATACTCATTAACATTAACATTATGCAATATACACCTCCTAGGATTGATATTATCTGCATTTAAAATTTGAGTTTAGAAACAGGTTTTAAAATTTTGTTTTTCTAAATAGTAAAAACTAAAAATAAAATGACAGCATAGAAAATTGCATCAAAAATACATTTTGAAAAATTGCTTACGCATTTGATTTGAGGTTTTCCCATGCTGCTTCCCATTCACAACAAATATTTGTCGTTCAATGTGTATTCTTAACAAATTTGGGGAATATACCAAAGACATGTATCCTAGCCACCCATCCTTCATAATGAATTCAGAGGCTTCAGTCCCCTTCGGCCACAAATTTCATTATAGTTGCAATTGACGTCGTTTCACGTAATTTTAATCTCCGACTTTGCTATGCCATTTTTCTGTCAAAAAATAAAATTATGCAAGGTGCTCGGGCCTGCCTGAAACATTCAACTCCCAGTAGAAAATGCAAAGGTGAAATAGAGAATTAATCAATTAAATCGATATATAGGAAAAATTGATGAAATAGGCACTTGAAGATAAAACTGATCATGGCACCAAGGTTTGTAACAATCGCCCTCAATAAAAATATTCTAACGAATATTTCCTTTCATAAGAAGGCATCGACTCCTGTATCAACTCTGGGATCAACTGCATGGAATAGCATAATGATAATCGACTTCGACTCTTTACGCATACTTGTATTGACTAACAACATCGCCACCTGATCACATCGACTTATACATGAAGTACAAACATCGAGTGTTATCAACTATTGGGATCGACAAACACTTGTGAGCATTGTTGAAAAATGGATGTAGTTTTCCTGATATAACACCAATCATAAATGACACCCTCTACCATTATGAAATATACACCCATCATATCCATATTACTTGCAATTAAAATTTGGGTTTAGAAACCACTTTCATTAAAGTTCAACCTCTAGAAAAATTAAGAAAAAATTAATAGCGACTTATAGAAATAGCTAAACATAAAAAATACGTCATTAATTTTTTACCAAAATTAAAACATCACTTCCTCTCACATATGGAAAATTAGTATGCATTTAGGAGGTACTCACACCTCTCACACTTGGCAAATTATTACTATCTCTTTCTTTGACAATTGGGTTATGTTCCAAAGCACTACAGACCTCTCTTCTCCCAAAGTTGTAGTGTTGCTTACCAAGGTTACTCTAGATATTTTACTAAGGATAAATGATGCAGGGGAATCACTCTTAAATTGCAATGTGGCCATTCAAAAATTAATATTCTAAATTTTACAAAAGGGAGTGGGTTTCCCTTAATTGAATCTCCATATGTTTAGGTTAGGGGTAATCAATTTAGTGAACTAGTTCTGGAAAGAATCGACTTAGCTTTATTGTCAATGGAAGAGTTAAGTTAGAAATAGGATAGAATGCAATTGAATTCATTTAGGATATATTGTGAAGCTGTCAGATTGTTAGCAGAAATTTAGGCATTAACTTTCTAATTCTATATTTAGTTTCCTTCTCCTTTTGTATATATTCTAAATTAGTTTGTTAAAAGGTTGGATTCTCCGAGTAATGGAAAGCTTATTTTTGTATGAGATTGTTGCAATCCCCAAAGTCAATCAATGAGTCTTACAATTCCTGGGGCTGCTCAAGAATCTTACAAATATAACAATATTAAGCAGATTACGTAGTTTTAGTATTTGGGAATGCATTATACTTTACTACAAACAAAGAGGTGCAACAACAGGTAAAGACTTGCACAACTCCTCTCGTAAGTGTTTCTAGAAGTGGTCCCGCAGGGAATGTAAAGAGTCCAGGTCCATCCCTTGAACCTTGAAGTAAGGAAATTCTTAGATATTATAACCTTCAGTCTGAAATCCTGTACACAAAATTTTTGGTCTACCAACCCTTGGAATTGCTAGTTCTTGAGTGTTATCTGTAAACATAGAAATATTATTATGAACCTGGGAAGGTCTAACCTATTTTTGGGGCTGCAACTTGTGAAAATCATGGGATATCCAATAATAGATTTGATCCTTATGGCCTATTCTAGTGCATCTATAGGTGTATAAATCCTCTGTTACTGTAAGGGAATTATGATCTAGCCATTTCATCTCCACCACATCCACAAAAAAGAAAAAAACATGAATAAAAGAAAAACACAATATATAATCAAGAAAAACACAGAACAAACCTGAAGGTCTAAACATTGATGCCATTCTAAAGGCAGTGGAGCCCTAATGTGAAGCTCAATACCAATATTTGTCAGTTTCAATTTCTGTCCACTGACACCAATCTCGTCACCATGTTTAGAATTTCCTAAATTCCAACTCCATTTACTCTTCTTATATGTGTCTTCAAGCATCTTCTTAGATTCAGACAAATTACTTGTAAATCTAGTCCTCTTATCCTAAGTATTCAACACAATAGGGTAGGGTTGTGATTTCTATAATGGGGCAAGGGTTCCATTTTCGATGACCATGACCCCAACCTCAGCTTGTTCTTACCCTTCTTTATAAATTCTTTGATCCATTCTCAGAATCAGCTTTGCTTATCTCCACTGATGTCATTTCCCTCAATAAACCAAAAACTAAATTAAGGTTCACTTCATTATATAAAAACCCCCGGTCTGCAATAGGGCATCCATTGTTATCTCGGGTATATCTTTCTGGTTTGTAGAAGCATTAGGTGCTCTATAGTAGTTTACTAGGGGATCATGTGCCATATGTAGTAGTGTGGATTCTAGTTGGTCATGTAGGAAAAGAACCCCTCCCTTTTCTATATAATTTATGGATGGGCACATCATATCATATCCTTCTTTCCAATACGCAGGTGCAACATATCCATAGCCAAATGGTGTCTAAAGGAATAAAACAAGGATCTCCGAAGGCAAGGCATATAGGTGGAATTAGATGTACTCACAAAGCTTATCATTGATAGGAGACGCTACTCGCAGCAGCAGGTGTGGATGCAATCCATGCCCAAGAAAAAGTGTAGCTAATACTTCTTTGTTTTGTTTGCTTTTGGATTAAGCCTAGTAACCAAACCCAAGGTCACCATGAATCCATGTAAATCATATGTTATAACACTATATTTAAACCATATGGTATAATATGGTATAATGTGGAGCCTAAACCATAAGCACCAATGTTTAAAACATATCACAAAGACATATGTTTATATCCATTAAAACCATACCAATATAATGTGGATTATTATATTATTATATGCCACATCATAAATCTTAACCATATCTTTATCCAAGGTCATGCCACGAAGAGATTGTAATATGCAAGTGGTATTAATGTTAAACATATTCATTAAAACCATACCAATATAATGTGGATTGTTATATTATTATATGCCACATCATAAATCTTAACCATATCTTTATCCAATGTCATGCCACAAAGAGATTGTATGCAAGCGGTAATGTCAAACTTTATGTGTTATAACCATATAACATAAAAAAATGCCATCGTTTGAACTATGGAATTATAATGTGGTAAGGTTTAAATATAGGTTATGTAGGTATAGACATAATTGTGTTTGGTTAGTTTTATTTATATTACTAAAAATGATTTTAATTATTTTTTTAGTAATATTAATAATATATAGAAATATTAAACAATGTTAATTTTAACTTTTGATTATTTTTATTTTTTATTTTTGAAGGTATTTGGTTTTATAAAGAAAATTTGACTAGTCAACAAAAAAGAAATTAAACTTTCAAATATAACAAGAAAAATGGAAACAAATTTATACATAAAAATATATATTATATATTTGTCAAAATAAGTTGTTTTAAATTGTGTTTTTTCCAAGGTGTAAATGAAAAAATTACGGAATCTCTATTTATTGAAATATAAATTATATATTTTGTTATAATTTATTGAAATTTAGATTATATATTTTGTTAAAATATAGTTTTTAAATTTTTTTTTCTAAATATAGAAAGAAACATGGTGGAATCTTTCTATATTAATGGTTTTTTTTCATTGTAAAAAAATATGTAATTTGTTATTCATAAGAATCAAAATTACATCATAGTTGTTCATGTAAAATCCCCTTCAAAGTCAGATAGAAGACAATATTGAAGCCGTGGGAAAAACATTACAATATCCAAAAATAAACAAGTGGGATTCTACCCATCAACCTATAGAAAGAAAAAATGTAGAAAAGACAAAATAACTATGAGACAAAAAATAGCAGGGCTCCGGAGAGTTGTCATGCAGATACAACCTAAAACAGTCCAAGGCAAAACCAGAACGGAGATATTAGAAGTAGGTAGCGCGACCTTCAGTAATCATGATTCTGTTAATTGAGTACTTACATAAGTGAAGAATACCAAGGAAGTCTCCTATCACAAGATTTGATAGGTTGTCCACGTCAAAATTGAACTCCTTGTATAGGTGCCTGAAGGATAAAGAAAGAAAACAATTATTTAGGATCCCAATCCTTTTCAACCAACAATCATAACTCAGTGACTACAAATTGGTGAGACCTTTGGCCCAATCAATTATGACCTTTGATTTGCCAAAAATAGAAAACTAGAGAATTTTTAATTTTTTTTGCGAACCATAAAAGCCCCCATAAGGCAAAAAGTTCAGAAAAAGTATTAGTGCCACTCCCAACACCCATCCTTAGCTTGAAACTATGAGAGTCATATATACAGAGGATCATGCCAGTACCACAATTTCCATCCTACTTGGCCCCATCAAAGGATCCATATATGGTATCGGATTCCAACACCGAGATGATTCGAATCTTTTAAACTTTTGGGGCACACTCTCTGTTCCATTACAGAAAACTTTCCACAATCTAAGAAACAAGTAATCCTCCTTGCAAATTTTAATCACTTCTTCTAATGTCTGCTTTAGTTTTCCTTTGGAGCGTGTGAGGAATGTTGATGTGCAAAAACCAGTGATCTTTACAAATAGTGGCATTGCAGGAGGGTGCTCATGCTTTTCCCAGTTTGAAAGCTCAAAATGCATATGGTTATGAGCGCAAAGGCTCGAGATGGTGATAATTGCAAATATAAAATGGAAGCATTAACTTCAGCAGCATTGAGACTTGTAAAAAACCATAACAACTGGTTATTGATTGGAGTGATGAACATAATCGGAGCGGCAAGAACCATACCTTTGAAGCACTCTGACTGGTCACTGCGAGATCCTGAATCGGCTTATTGTCTGTAAAAATAGGGTATCGAGTGCAAAAACAGGGGAGTAGGGGTTGAATGATACCTTCAGCCCAGAAATACGAAGTTGACGTGTTTTTTTGGCCATGCATTGGATGCATTTGGTAAGTCTAGGTGGAGGAGGTGCATTCGAATGGCCGGTTCTCAAGGGGATGTAGGGCTATGATGCTTCTATATAGGTAACGATATATATGGTATTGGTTCTAGTACCTAATTCATAATTGACATATGAACATAATTTTCCTTTGGAACGCGCTTAACTGGGTTTGCTTCAATGGTGTAGTAGGGATAAATATAGTCAAGAGAAAATTCATGCAATTTCTTTGTTAGATCTCTGAAGATCGAGGTACATGGCACTAATATTACTAATAGAAGCTAGACAACTTACAAAAATTACTCTTATTTCCAAATTTCCAATTTTCCATGACACAATTAAAAATGACTAACATAAATGACTAATTCATATTCTTCTATCTAGTCATTTTTTATGTCATGACGAAATTAGTCGTTTATTTTAGTCATTTTTAACTCTGTCACTTATTATCTAGTCATATTTGTTAACTGGTGACTAAATTAGTCATTAATTTTAGTGGTTTATAGTTGGGTCAATCAAAATTGCTCATATTTAGTAGTAAATCACTTGGAAAAACTGTGGTGACTAGAATTTTTAGTCACCTAGTAGCTAATTACTCATTTTGTACTAGTGACTGCACATAAACCTATGTTTAAAACTCCATACATGTGGGATAATTCCCATGATCTAAAGAAAATGCATCATGCATCCAAAGACCAAGGGTGAAAAGTATGCTGGGTAAAAGTATTATTGACGAAACTAAAGGAGATACCATGGGCCATTGAACTTAGTGCAAATATAACAATTCTCCCAAGTGTTATATAAGCACTAAACCAACAAAGTTTAATAGCTTAATTCTAGTGAAAGGAGATGCAAAAATCATTTGAGATGGATAGACGCTCACAATGCCCAAGGAAGAGCCTACTAAATTCTAATGTGCTACTTGTCGTATGTCATATAGAGCACCGACAACCTATGAAGGTGCACACTAAGATGTAATTCAAGTGTCAAAGGAAGATACTTAGACTTGTCAAATGTCAAGCCCAAGCGTCCAAGTGTAGATGTTAAAAGCATCCTTATACCTTATCGAGTGTCATCAATAAATATTACAAAGGAACTAATTTTGAGATGAAGTGATGAGTAGAAGCTACATTTGTTTATTAGGAAGATATCTTGGATGCTAAATTGGAGAATTTATAGTGAAGGAATGGTCATATTGGAATGACCTTAGAGAAGAAGCGAGTTAGAGATCCAGCAAATTGATTATGAAGGAAAACAATTAATAACTTACTGGACTTGCATATTGGTGATCATTTGAAGGCCACCTTATGCACTAGTGTAAAGTTTTAAAAAATACCTCTAGAAGCCTTTTCTTGACCATCATGCTAATGTTTACAGAGTGGAAACCACAGAGGGGATGTTGACATATTGATCACCGGAACAGGAACTGGAGTAACAATTGTGGTTGTTAGTTGATATTTGAAAGATAAAATCTAGACAAGAATATTATTGGCATGGATCTAACCAAGAATAACATAGTTTTGAATGGAAGGCTAGACCCTCTCACCAATGCACACAATAGTCTGAATTGGTCACATTTTCAATTGGAGAGCCATTTTATCATCTAGTTTGGAGCAAACAATCATTACAATGCATAATCCAATTTAAGTACCTCCATCTTAATTGTATATATCCTCTCATGTGTTAGATACTATGTGTGCTACAAATTCATTCCCAGACGTGAAGTGGCCGTGGAAGTTGTCAAAACTAATAGAACTAAGATTGCATCTGTATTGTAGCAAATAATGGGAATGGAAACATCTTTCCACTCTATGTTATTGACAAGGTAGTTTTACTGGAGATTGCATATCAAGATTATGTAAATAGAGTGGGATCCATTCTGGAAAATAATAAGAAATCAATGTGGCCCCCTTTGCCTCTAATTGTTGGCAGCTATGTGATATATTTTTCTAGAGAGATGGAGATGGAAGTTCCATCTCTCAAAAATATTCATTTTGGAAACAAATTATTTAAGAGACAAGATCCTAAAGTAGTAGTGTATATACATTTCCAAGTATTAAAATTTATTGTCTTATACTCATGAATGCAATGCAAAACAAGAGGTATATTGAAAGCCTAAAAAAACTATAGAAGTGTCATGTAAGTTGAGTAGAGGAGAATATAGTACAACCACATCCTTCAATTTAAAATGGAAAAAAGGAACCTATGATGAACGTACAAGTGTATGATTCACTGAAAAGTGCTAAAGAACAAAGAAAAAAAGTGCAAGAAGAAAAGGAAAAGTCAAATAAGGTGCAAGAAGAAGCAACCAAAAATATTGAAGAAGAGATCGAAAAGAAAAATAAGTGAAGAAGAACAAATTAATGTTAAGGGTTTCGTAAATGTTCTTAAGATCCCAATGCAAACATCAACCAAGGTTGTTTCATCAGCTTGTGTACCTCCTTTTCCTATTCAAGTCATCGATGGGAACTTGCTAGTAAGGGGATTTGTTTTCTAAAAATCTCCCCAAGCAATGAGAAAGCAATTGAATTAATGTATTGATTTGTGTTCAACAACAATATAAAGCAAATAGTGAAGAGAATATGAAAGAATCTTAATATCTTAAAGAATCTTAGTCAAACTCGGGTAAAGGTGACCACTAAGGTGAGCTTAATATCTCTTGTTCCAAAAGATGAAATGATGAATTGTTTAAATTATGAATTAAACTTTAGTTGATTTATATGTAATTATTTTGTTATTAGTTTACATTTTGTGGGCTTGTCATAATTTTAGATCTTTAATTGTCATTGAAAAATATTTGAATGAATGGGTACTTGAATTTATTTCAAGCTGCTAATAATATGGATTTTCAAAATTAATTTACGACTTTTTGAAACTACCTTTATTTAAGTAAAAATAAACAAAATACTAGTTTGAAACATACAATTCTATATCGTGTTTACAAATGAACATAACATTGGTTAATCAAAGAATTGGAAACATATTGTCCTATGATATTCCATGTATTTATGAATGAATAGAATATTGGTTGAATCAAAGTTGATTTTCAATATATAATTCCATACCAAGAAGAAAGCCTATTTCATATACCAAAATTTCATACCAATTGTCATTGGTTAAGTAATGTATATGCTCCCATAGTACAAGAATTGTGAAAAATCATTGTAAATAAATGATGGCCATCCATCAATCTCATTGCTAATAATACCAATGAAAATTGGTTAAGCAGTGGATAAGTTTAATTGACTAGGACTTATATATATCCATGTTATAAACAAACAAATTCAAACAACAACTTCCTAATATGACACTAGTATAGTTTGACCAAATCAAAACAACCTCCTATTTTTTATGCACATAATTTGACCCAGTCAAACATATATGGTATTACAACATACAAGTTTTGTCTCTTGTAACATCATTTGAATCATTTCTAAACGGTAACACTTAAATTGTGGTTCAAGATTTTCATGTAAACAACTTCATAATTGCAATTGCTAAAACAACCTCTTCATTTATGATTTTACACCACCTCCCTTCACCTCCTCTCTCCTCCTCCTAAAACCCCACCTCCCTCCTGCTCCTACACCCCCACCTCTCTCCTCAACCCCCTCTGTTCTCCTCCTCCTCGTACACCTCCTCCCTCCATCCTCCTTCTCCTTTCCCTCCCTTTCCTCCTCCTCCTCCTCCTCCTCCCCCTCCTTCCTCTCTCCTCTAGTCTGCCTCCTCCTCCTCCTCCTCCTCTCTCCCTCCTCCACCCTATCCCTCCTCCCTCTCTCCTCCACCCTATCCCTCCTCCCCCTCTCCTCCACCCTCTAAATACCTTCTCCTCCTCTTCTTTACCCTGCCCATCCTCCTCCTACTCCCTCCCTTCTCCTCCCTCTTCCTCCTCCTTCTCTCTCCCGTACACCTCCTCCCTCCATCCTCCTCCTCCCAGCCCCCCTCCTTTCTTCCTCCTCCTCCCCATCCTTCTTCTCTCCTCCAGTCTGCCTCCTCCTCCTCCACCCTGTCCCTCCTCCCTCCTCCTCCTTCCTCCCTCTCTCCATCCTCCTCATGCTTCCTCCCTCTCTCCCTCCTCTAGCTAGTCCTTTTTCCCTCTCTCCTCCACCCTCCCAACACCTCCTCCTCCTCTTCCCTACCCCGCTCCTCCTCCTTCTCCTCCCTCTGCCTCCTCCTTCTCTCTCCTGTACACCTCCTCCCTCCATCCTCCTCCTCCTCACCCTCCCTCTCCTATGCCTCCCAGTCCCCCTCCTTTCCTCCTCCTCCTACTCCCCCTCCTTCCTCTCTCCTCCAGCCTACCTCCTCCTCCTCCTCCTACTCTCTCCCTCCTCCATCTCTCCTCCACCCTCGTTCTGCCTCCTCCTCCTCCTTCCTCCCTCTCTCCCGCCTCCAGCCAGTCCTTCTTCCCTCTCTTCTCGATGCTCCCAATACCCCCTCCTCCTCTTCCCTACCCCACTCCTCCTCCTCCTACTCCCTCCCTTCTCCTCCCTCTGCCTCCTCCTTCTCTCTCCCTCCTCCACCTCTCTCCTTCCACTTCCTCCACCCCTCTCTCTCCTCTTCCTCCACCCCTCTCCCTTCCTCCTCCTCCCAGTCCCTCCTCCACCTCTCTCCTTCCTCTTCCTCCACTCCTCCTCCTCCTCCTCTTCCTCCACCCCTCTCCCTTCCTCCTCCTCCTCCCTCCCTGCTCCGCTTGTCCTCCCCCTCCTCCATTTCTCCTCCAATTTGCCTCTTCCCACTCCTTCCTCTCTCTTCCAATTTGACCCTACCTCCTCCTCCTCATCTCTCCCTCCTCCACCCTGTCCCTCCTCCCTCTCTCATCCACCCCGTCCTTCTTCTCTCCCTCCTCCACCTATCTCCCTTCCAC
>LPNX010438309.1:0-34183 GCA_001517045.1 Pseudotsuga menziesii
TGCAGAAGAGAAAAATCCTCAGATTTTCTAAGGTACAATAATGTACATCCTAATGTACATGGAGTTGCCACCTAGTCGAAATAGGTGGGCAACAAGACCCATGAAGGTAAGTGTTTAATTATGACAATTGCATGGAGTGGTAAAAGCAAGAGGTCTCATATCATGTGGGTATTTGA
This sequence comes from Pseudotsuga menziesii, assembly GCA_001517045.1. NCBI lineage: Eukaryota > Viridiplantae > Streptophyta > Pinopsida > Pinales > Pinaceae > Pseudotsuga > Pseudotsuga menziesii. Next base: position 177 of record LPNX010438309.1, read on the forward strand.
AATTTATACTACATTCATACAGAAGTGTATCATGCCTGTATATGTTGTTATGAGCTTAGTAGCCCAAAGAAACTAAGCACTAATGATCTTGATTATGGTAATGCATCCTATATGAAGTAGTCATGGTTAGGCCATGCATGGTATGTTTGAATGCATAGTATTCATAAATCAATGCAAGGTAGCATTGAGTGGATATGCATTAACAGGTTTTATAAATCTTGTAGTTATGCATTGAATAGATGCATGTGAAAGGTATGAATAAATGTTGTAGATATGCATACATAGGTATGGATGCAAATGTTGGGATGCATTGCATGAAAGTATCGAGATAGTGCATGTGTCATTATGAGTAACTAATGGCTGAAATGATGAATTGATGATAATTTTGGAACCATTTCAAGAACTGTTATGGATGCAGGATAGTAGGTGCATGAAGAAGGTAGTCATGATCGATTGGCTGCCGGAAATGTTCTATGGAAGGGCAAGGTGGTACAAATGATACACTTGTGAAGTAAGGAGTATCTAACCATTTCATTTTGGCATAAATGATGCGACCTTGCAATTTTAGTATGATGATGATTGCGCGAAGTAAATGAGTTTTGGTAATATCGATGTGATTAGCAGCTGGAAGCATTTGAATTTTACAAATTCTAAAAGTACTTTAGTGACTGTTGCAGCGATGAAAAAAAAAGGTTATATGCATCAAGACTTACCAAGTGTTTGGCTGACTGAGGTTTAGGTTTCAGGCAGATTGTTGGGGGCATGGCAATGAGGGTAAGACTATGACAAAGACCGGAATCTACCATGTGAAAGAGCCAAACCTCATGAGAAGAGTCTCATGGTTGTGAAAATAGTTTGAATGTTGAATGAATTGTCAATTTAAATTTGTAAATTTCAAATTTGAGAGATTGCTGACAACTACTAATCACTATTGGCATGCATAGAATTGTGTCAGGAAGACGCATTGTAAGTGGGTATTCATTTTATGCTAGTAAGCATAAAATTATAATGGGAAAGTGGTGTTGCTTACAAGAGACCCACAATTGAGGATTACCTCATTGCCAAGCAAATCAATTTTTGTAGTAAACAAGGTTGCAAATTCTTATTGAATTTAATTACTAATGTCATTGCTTGGTTATGGAACAATCAAATTGGATTGTATTATCAGGTAATGATTGACTGTTTGGCTATTTGATGAATGTGCCAGGGGTACACACTGCAGGAAGATCATGTATGATGGCATGTAGGAGCCAAACTCTATGGGAAGGTTTTACCTTATCTTGGAAATGGGTTTCGGGTGAAACTCCATTAGACATTTTGGAAATGTCTCATCTGCGCTACATGTTTGGTAAGCAACATGAGTAAGATGGTATAGGTTATGTTGGTAAGACATGTGTGGATATGAAATGTAAAGAGGAATTGGGATGGCAAACCGAGGGACTGCCAACTCAGAGAAGGGAGCCCCCATTCCTCCTTAACGAAGGAATACTGCCTCGGCAAATGGATAAGTGTTCTCTGACCCTAGCTAAGAATATGCATGCCAATTGTTAAATTCAATATGCAGAGCATGTTTTGATTTTATTTCCATTATGGTAGATTGCTTGAGTATGAATAGGGCCTACATGGCACACATCGGAAAAGGGTGCACACTTCCCCAATGTCGGATCATGAAAGGGTTTTCAATATTGATTACATCCTAGGGGGTGGACGCACTCCTGGTGTCTCAATACTTGATAGTGAATGATATGAAATGTGATTCCAGTTTTAAAACAATAACGTTGATGAGTTGCTTATATTGCGTGTGTTGTTAGGCTAAACATATGCAGTCTAGTGTTGCACACTAAATGGACTATGGCTTGGGCTCATCTTACCTCCTATTGAAGAGCACAAAGAAGGAGACATTCCCAAGGGACTGGAGAGTAGAGAAGGGGGTGGTTTCTTGTGTTGTATGGGGTAGTGGAATTAGAGCTCACTGCTGGAAATGAAACCTGGAAATGGTAATGATAAAGTTTCCTTCCTAGTCGGCATAAAGATGTACTGGAAGGAGATGTTGGGCTATTATATGCCTGGGGATCCATAGTAGGTCCCGGACCTGGAAATGGTCATTTATTGTTGATATAAGTGCATGTGTTATTGTTGATGGCCTGATAAACGCAATTGCGTTGGTTTGGCTGATTGGTTGTTGATATAAGTGCATGTGTTATTGTTGATGGCCTGATAAACCCAACTGTGTTGGCTTGGTTGATTGGTTGTTGATATAAGTGTATTGTTGATATAAGTGCAGGTGAATTGTTGACGGTTTGATAAACCCAACTGAAGGTTGGCTTGACTGTGTAATTATTTGATGTTGTGGAAATTGTGGAAACGTTACAGTGTTGGCTTGACTACCTATAGTCTGAAAAACCCAACTGTTAGCTGGCTTGGCTGAGTTGCCTGATAAACCCAAGTGTATTGGCTTGATTGGCAGCACCCTGATAAACCCAATTGTATATTGGCTTGGCTGGACGGTCTGATAAACCCAACTGAAGGTTGGCTTGACTGTGCCTGATATATATATAAAAGGATGTCGTGAAGCAGCCTGCGTGTTGGCCTAACATCCAAGTCCATAGGCGATCCCAAGGCTTTCAAAGCGAAGCAGGATCCTGTGGACCAACGAGGAAATGCACAATACAAATAAGTATTGAATTATTTTGCAATTTCTTGCTTATGAATATACATGTGTATATGATTTGGTTATGATGTCTTAAGCTCTTGTTTAAGAGATAAAAACTGATGAGAATAAACTAAACATGTGAATTTATTCAATGTTTGAATATAGGTATCGCTGGAAGCGAGGATTATGAAAGCATCCTAGGGGTGCATGTGGACATGTATTTGTCCTGAAGAGCTCAGAATGAGCAGTAATGAAAAAGGTGCTAGTGAGACTGTGAAGTTCCTAGCAGCCGAGACAAACCATGTGGGGAGGCTCCATGGTTGAGAGGTCTGAAATAGACCGGAGACACTAAGTGTCATGACCAAGAGGTATTGGTTTAGCATTCACGGTGAAGTGAAAGAGGCCGAGAGCATGAAAACCACAGTGGTGGTGTGGGGTTCCAGGATGGAACAAGACAAAGAGGGGAAAAACTCTTGCTGCTCTCTCTTTCCTTTTTTTATTATACTTATGCATTGTGAAAACAAAAGATTGTTGAATGCATGTATGGCTGAAAATAGAATGTGTCTATTTGCTTAAAATACTTATGAATGCTGGAATAGTTAATTCCCTGCCCAAGAATGGATCTGAATGAGCTCATGTGTCTGTTGGGAGGGCATGAAAAATATGAAAGTATCCTTGATGAGACTTGGACTGTCATGCCAATTGGGCAATTAATTGACTGATTTTAATACCTATATTATGCTTGGTCTAACAAAATTTCAATGATGCATTTCACAGGTGAGAAAAATGAAATCCAGTGGTGCACATTGATCATGGCAGCCGACCAAAAGCTGCTGGACTTGGCTGGAAGGCTTTTTGAAACAATTGCCAAGACCCAAGAAAATCTTAGAGAGATGCTCAAGATACAGAAAAGTTCCTAGAATTGGGGATGAGCCGAAAGTCGAGAACCAGCAAGAGAAGCTTGTGGAAGCCGAGGGGCTTGGTCCTGAAAGTTCAAGTAAATAATTGAACGTGGGACGTGGGACAGATCTGCAAAATTTTGTTTTTGGATGTGCAAATTGTATATGTATTGAAACACCGAGGACGATGTTATTCCAAGGGGGAGGGGATTGTAATACCCCGGTTTTGACCCCGTTTGCATTAAAAGATACATGATGTATATTTTGTAATTAATCGTGGTGTGGGGCTAAAGGCAAAAGCCCCACCATCGATTTGGTTGTGTATGTTTCGGCAATTGGGATCGTTGCCGATGGTATATCGTGCTATCCGACACATTATAGTTTGGCATCATATAAATATGCACATCAATTAAAATAAACCTACAACCAACTACGACGGTGCAACGTTAAATGAAAAGGGCATGATTTCCTAAGGTTAAGGGGGGGAATTGTCTAACCCGTGGGAGCCATGTGTCAGCCACTCATTCAAGAACCCTGATGTTAGTTGAGGGTAGTTATTTTGCTGGGTAGTGGTGGGTGGTAGGCTTGTCCGCACGCACCCTCCTCCGGCTGGATCGTTCCATTCACATGGGGGAAAGGAAAAACAACAGGGAACACTTCCACTCTCCCACTCTCTCCAGTATTGCTCACCTTCACGCACTATCTGGGAAAAACTCTCGGATCGGTTTTGGCTGTTCATTCCTCATGCAGGGGATTTTTTTTCACTATCCATATCATGCAGGGACACTGGCTGCTTTGTCTCACGCACTGATTGTGGGTCTGGGTATGTTTTTCCTCCGACGTGTGCAGAGAATCGATTTCCCTTTTCCCATTGTCGAACTGTGAAATGTTTCAGTGGTTTTCACTGTGAGCTTAGACTGTTTATTATCCATACACTTCATTGTTGAACCGGGGGCTGTGGTTTCTTCGTGGATCGTTGGCTATGGCCTCATCCACGTTTTGTTGACTGTGTTTTCCCCTTTACAGAGTGGTATTTGTTGTAGGTTGTTGGGGAGTCGTTTTGGCCACGATAGGGCCAAGAACGACTCAGGGATTGTCTTCCCCTGTCCAAGCTGTGAAGTGCTTGTTTGGCTGCAGGAAAGCAGTGGTTGGTCTTCGGACTGTGTGGAGTGGGATTGGAGGTTGGGTATGCTTGAGAAACCTGGGTTTGGGGAGACACATAGACAGATTTAGATGGCTGGCTTTCTCTCCACAACCCCAGAAGAGCACTGGCGAGGGAAGTCAAGGCCTGAGGGACTGTGAAGCATAGAAGGGGCTGATTCTTGGTGTTGTGTGTGTGTGGGTGTCTTAGAGGTCGGGCCAACTCTGGTGTAGGCATCCTTAGCTCTTCCATGAGCTCACCAGCTTAGCATTTAGCTTCTCCCAGCTCCTTGATAGCCTGATAAGCCCTACTGTGTGGGCTTGGCTGATTTGTGTTCCTTGGCTATGTGTAAGCCTGCTTAGTTCCTTATTCCTTGGGGAATCATGCCCAACTCAGGGGTGGCAGTGTTGCTGAGAGATTGATGAGCACGCTGGCCTATGGTTGCGTGGAACGTTGCAACGACGTAGCTGGTTGCGGGGCAAGTTCTTCATGAGATAAGTATCCTTGTCTATTTTACTTCTGCATTTATGTTTACTGTTAATGAATTATGATAAACATGTATATGAATGAATGTTGTTTTGCTTCCGCTGAATATATGTATGAGTATGCATCTTAGTACTTTGGATGTTTAAGCTTTTATTTTAGCATTATATGCCTGTTCATGTTCATGGGGCTATTTGCCTGGTCTGTTTGATGGTTTGGTAGCGTCCTCTTTGTCGGTCGGAGGGTCAGGGACGTTACAAATAGATTGGTTGGAAGCCCAGAGAAAAAGGCTTGATTGTTACAAAAATACCTTTGAAGTGCTTGGATGAAGAAGTAACCTAAAGGTTGTGAAAGGCATCTCAGAAGTGATCTCTGGGAGTAAGTCTTCAGCAATGCAACTGAAGAAGTTTCATGGAAAAAGTTGCAGTGTATGTAATTCATGTTTTGGAGGTAGCAGAGAATGAAGCTCCTAGGATGGAGGACCTTCATGTGTTGCAGGAATTTAGGGATGTTTTTGTGATGAAGTTCCAAAGTTTCCTCCAAAGAGGGACGTTGATCCCACGATTGAACTTGTGTCAGGTAAAGCACTAGTGTCCAAGGCACCCTACAGGGTGAGTAGACCAGAAACGCTAGAACTGAAGATGCAGCTGCAAGCATTGTGGGAAAAGAAGTATTTCAGGTCAAGTGTGTCCCCATGGGGAGCACTAGTTTGGTTTGAGAAAGAGAAAGATAATATACTCTGGTTGTGTATTGATCACAGATAGCTGAGCAAAGTCACTGTGAAGAACAATTATCCTTTTTCCTAGGATCGATGACCTATTTGATCAAGTGAGAGGATCAAAGGTATTTTCCAAGATTGACTTGTGGTCTGGTGACCATTAGGTAAGGGTCAAGGATGAATATGTTCATGAGACAACCTTCAAAGCAAGGTATGGTTTTTTTAAAGTTGTAGTGGTACCATTTGGTTTCACAAGTACACCAACTACATTCATGTGCTTCATGAATAATGTTTTCAGTAAGTATCTGGACATGTTTGTTCTTGGTTTCGTTGATGGCATTCTTATTTATTCTGAGAATGAGGAAGAACATGTGGAACATTTGAGGCTGACTTTGAAATTGCCCAGGAAGCATAAGTTCTATGCAGGGTTGAGCAACTATGACTTCTATGAAGATATAATTCATCATTTGGGTCACATTATCTCAGATAGAGGAATATCTGTAGAACCTGAAAAGATTGAGGCCGTGATGATTTTGCTTGCTCCAAGAAAGTTAACAGATGTAAGATCTTTTGTGGGACTTGCAGGGTATTGCAGAAAGTTCACTGAAGAAGATTTTGCAGGAAAAGTTGAGTCTATGTATAGGATGAGGAAGCCTGCATGTGAACGTGTAGTTCCATGAGGAAATGGCCCTAGTGTATATGGGCATACACACAAGGACTTCCTGAAGACTCGGGTAGAATGACCTGAGCAGAGTAGCATGGTGGTGCCCAATGAAACTGAGGGCAGGAAGTTGCCATGTGCCATGAGAAGGATCTCGTGACTGAAAACAGGTTTTGAAACTTCATATTGCAAGTTTTTCTGTTGATTATGGGAGATTGTGATCTCCTGTGATGGTTTTGAATCATGATAACCATGGATATGCTTGTCTTGCATTGCTTGATGACTGAAGTTTCCTTTTAACTAACTATGATTGTTTGGCTGATTAAAAATTGTGTCAAGATGACATGTTGTATGTAGATGTCCAGGTTTTGAGCAACATGAGTAAGTAAGGGATGAGTACTCCCCACTTCCAAAATCTAATCAATATGAGGATGGCCTCATGGTTGCAAAAATATGATTTTTTGCAAGAAGCAGAATTATGAATTCAGATTTTTATTTCGACTATCAATGTTATCGATCGCTTGATATTTGGAAAATCATGTATGCATGAAAATAGATTTGAAAATCTATGATTAAAATTTTATGATGACATCTCATATAAACTGCATACTTGTATGTAACGTAGGTGAGATGGTGAAAGTACGCCCTTGGAGTACATAGCTTCTCAGAAGGATGTGTTTGGGATACATAACTCCTCGGAAGGATGTATGGGGTTGTTGAGGCCTGGAAAATCGCAGGCAACAACAGCAAGGGATTCTCCCCTATCAACGTTCCCAATTAGCCCGTGACTGTTTAGTGTAGGGAATCCGTCCGGTTTGCGGTCTGGCTACCGTAGGTCAAGTAACAAAAATAAAAGGTTTTATTGGTTGCGGCCCGATCCACCGTATATATTTTTGTATTTTTTGACTTAAAGTATGATATGCAAGTGCCTATTTAACATGCAGACTTGATAAAGAATGCAAGGAGTATTTACAATGTGATGCACAGGTTCTTACCTCTCGTCTTAAAACTCTCAAGCATCTAAATCACACACCATTAGAGAATAAATACTAACTAGGCTATCTCTAGAGAGCTAGATATTAGTTCATGAGTAATGCAATACTATTCATATGTTACGGCAAATCACAGATCGCTGTTCCTAGAACCAAACATACAAACATGAATGAAGTATACATGACAATACAACTCATCAACAGTTAAAACTTCCATTACTCATAGTGGAAAACGTCACAGAATATACTGGAGAACATTCAAGTAAGAACATAGGTTCAGAAAGTTAGAACGATCTCACAGTTAATGAAACACATTCGAAAATGAAATAGTTCCCCTTCAACATTGTTCATTTATCACATTGAAACATTCCACATAGCACCTTCTCCAACAGGCAAAATTTGTAATTTCTTATTGTAAAACGAAATAGTTCCTCTTACAAACAATAGTTCACAAGTTTTTCTAGGGAAAAAAGCCCCTGTAAACTCTAACTTTCCTATATTTAAACCAAATCAGCCAATCGTTTGGGCTGCCCCAATCGTGTGACCTTTGGGCTCCTCGAAACCATCTAATATCACAATTTTGTCTTTTTCGTGAGTATTCATGATTCACTTCATGCGTTACGTTTTTAGATCTTCACTTATGAGTACTTAACAAAGCGGGATCCGCTCAGTAACTGACGGATTTTTAAGCTTGGACTTTAGTGACCATCGATTTTTTTTTTTTTTTTCGTTCGTCCTCCTTGAGATCCCGTTGGTTTCAGTACGAAATCTGCCTAACACTGTCCAGCCGTTTTCCGCTACTTCGTCTCCCCGCTATGTCTTCTCGCAGTAGTAATGTGTAAAAATCTCTTGAGTCCATCTGCAATTAAACATGTATCATTAATCAGGACTGCATTTTTCAATAAAACCAAACTGCATCAACAAAATGACTAGTCATCAAAAGAGGCCCTATACTGTCATGAAAACCTTAACAAGCGCCAGAACCACTGTCTCATCCACAAGGGTTTAAAACTGACAAAACAACGGAGAGAAAACTTATCGGCGGCTTAAAACACTAAAACCTCGGCCGTGGTAGTCTTACTCACAGCGGCGTCAGCGGGTCTCAAATAGGCAACGGGCTCTGCGAGACTTTTAAGTTTAACGAAGTCGGAAAAGCTAGAACCTCAACTCTGGGCGGAAGAGCTCCCAGTCGGCGAGCGGAAAGACATCAACGTCGGATAATTAGTGCGTTACACAGCCGCAAGGGCGGAGGATAAACAGACTATGGCCTCCGATCAAAGACAAAGCGATGGAAACCCGACAAAATCTCGGCGGGCGGAGCAGTTATATGGCGGATACCTAGTTCGCTTGGGAGCCGCAAGGGCGGAAGATAAATAGACTACAGCTTTCGATAATATAAACAAGTCAAACAAAAAGACGCGACAACAAAGAAGTTAAGATCCTTCCTGCAGAATAATCATCGCTCGATTTCCGCAACGGAGCCTCCTTGAGGAAACATGGTTCCGATAAGTTGTTTAAATGACCTCTGAAACAGTGGCTAGCATGAGAAACAGGCTTCCGAAAAGAAAACGCAGCTCAAAGGGAAGCAAACCAGACTCTAAACTCGGCGACCCACAACAGTTTCAAACATAAGCAATTTTTCGAAAACAGGAAGAGAGTTAACCTCAAAATAGTCCGAAATTAAAACAAGACAAAAAGAGTTCATGGATCCAAACGATTCAAGGCAATGCTAAAATTAATAAGGGGGTCCAAAATTTGAAGATTTGGGGAAAACAGTTGCAGCTGCAACAATTGGCGACTACCTGGTGAACCTAGATCTCTGGACGATTATTTCTTGAGTAACAGAGTATTTAACAACGAACGAACCTGTTGAATTTTTCCAGCTATCTGGATTTCCCAAATGACAAATATATGTACTTTTAATCATTGATGATAGTCCAATTTAGGAGAGTGGAAACCAGGATTTTCAAGTCAAGATAACTCTTTTGAGGCCAAAAGATGAATTTCATTTGTTACCTCTGTCTTCAGGTAGCTGCCAGCTTGGACACCACAGGATTGTAGCATATGGTAAACAGAAATATTCATTTGTTCTTCATTCCCATGCCATTTTTGCATTTTTCGTGCTTTTGAACTTTTGTCCTTTTCATATGAGTCCTCTTGCATGCCTTTCTTTCTGAATTTTGATTCAGGCTCCTCTATCCCTAGTGTCCTTTTGTGTGAGAGATGTATTCACGTTTCAGCTCACGGATGGAGAGGAACTTTCGACGATTTAGAATTTATATGGTTCAACATTTGTTTTGATATATAATGCTTTCATAGGAGCTTTCGACTCTTATCTGCCCTTTGGCATTCAATTCTTGGCATGTGATCATTTAAATATAATATAATGTTTACCCTGCTTCTTTTCCATGGGCCCTTTGCTGTCACTCCCTAGGACATTTTAAATGTGACATGGATGGAGCCTCAAAATAGTATTCCAGACCCTTTGATTCTGGTTTATTTTACAGGGTTAAGTAGGACTTCAATGTGTACATAGCCACTCGAGAAAACTGCTAAAATAGAAGAAATTATTTTAGATAAACAATAATACACAGTCTTATACCCAAGAACTTTAATCATTCCAAAATTCTGATGTTCTCCATGCAACCGCGAGTTTGCCTCATTTATTGAAATCAGTAGAATTTAAGCTAAAACAAAACTGAACTACATAATTCAAAGAAAACGGTCAAGCCAGATTATTTATATACAAGATAGAAGAACACAAATAAACTCAAGAAAAATAAGGTTTGAGAACTAAACCGTTTACTGGTAAGTTCTCTTCCCACCCTTGTAAATCTTGCAACTTATAAGTTGAAGGGCCAAGCTTTGCGCAATCTGGAAATGACCTACCCACAATTGCTGAAATTTCGTGTGTTTCCCTTTCTCATCATGGGGGTGGTCCCACTTGAGAACCAAATCTCCCACCTCAAAATCTTTTGTTCCAGCCTTGTGTTTATCAAACCATCTCTTTACAACCTCTTGTTGTTGTTTAAAGCGCTCTTTGGCTTTAGATTGAGACTCTTTTTCCTTCAGGAGATTATATATCCTCATTTGCAAGACTTCATTATCCGATCCTCTAGATTCTTGAGCTATTATGGAAGAGGGTAGCATGATATTGGAGGGTAGAATGGCCTCTTTACCATACACAAGGGTATACGGAGACACTCCTATCGAAGACTTGGGGTGACTCTATCAGCCCAAAGGGCGTTTGGTAAAGCTGAGTGCCAACTCCTCTGATTTTCCATCACCGTCTTTTTTAAAATCCTAATTAGTTTTTTCTTTGTAGATTCATTTAAGCCATTTCCCTGTGGATAGTAATTAGCAGAGTAATGCAACTTAATCCCTTTCTCATGAGCAAAAGCAGTTAATCTTATTGAGGAAAAGTAAGTAGCATTATAAAAAACTAAAGAAATTGGAACTCCAAACCTGGTCATAATATGGTCTTGCAAGAAGTCTATGACCGCATTCTCATCTATTTTGCGCAACGGGATGGCTTCGACCCAGCGAGTGAAGTAGTCGGTTGCTGTCAGAATATACTTGTGTTGCAGGGAAGAATTCGGCTTTATCTCCCCAATGATATCTAACCCCCATTGCTCAAAAGGCTCTGTTATCATCACAGGTTTCAATGGTCCTGCTGCTTTAGCTTGTCTTCCACTACATCTTTGACAAATGTCACACTTTCTGACATGGGCGTGTGTGTCTTTGAATAGTGTGGTCCAATAATATCCGGCTCTGAGAATTTTATGAGCTGTAGTATCTATAGAAAAATGTCCCCCAACAGGCCCATCATACAAATCTGACATTACCTTCTTCGCATCTTCTTTCTCTAAGCATCTAAGAAGAATCCCATCATAATTTTTTCTGAATAATATTCCTTCAATAATTTGATATGAGGCTGATTTAAGACGCAATGCTCTTCTTTGCTTAGAATTCCAATGTTCCGGCAACGATCCCGTCTGAAGGTAATGTACAAGGTCTTGATACCAAGATTTCGGGGCTGTGAAAAGAGGACATACATCCATCAAATGTAGTTCAGCCTTGTCTTCCCAGGCATGTTCTTCATTGTTTCTATTTTCGGTCATTAGTCTGTACAACCCTTGCCCTTTAACTATAGAAGCTGGCTTGAATTCGAGGTCATATTCCTAAAGAGCTGTTACCCAATTACCTCTTCTTTCTCCTAACTCCTTCTGTACAAAAAGAGACCTCACAGCTGGGTGTGGGACGATTACCTTGGTTCGGTTTTTTAGTATGTAGGGCCTGAATTGTTTCACTGCTTTGAACACTGCGTAAGCTTGTTTATCTATAGCCGGGTAATTCGATTCGGCCCCTTGCAGACCAATGCTCATAAAAGATATGGGGAATTCATCTCCCCCATCTTCCTTCTGAGTAAGCACAGCTGCTAGCGAATCATCAGATGCGAAAGTGTACAAAATAAAATCTTTATCGAAATCTGGGCTTTTGAGGGAAGGTGCGTGCGCAGTAGCAGTTTTAATCTTGCCGAATGCATTCTTCTCAACCTCAGTCCACTTGAATTGTACACTTTGCTTTACCATTTGCTGCAAAGGTTTAACAATTTGAGCGAAATCTGGCACAAACCTTCGCACGATGTTTATTGTCCCCATAAATGATTGCATGCCCTTTTTATTATGGGGCAAGGGAATTTGTTCAATGGCTTTGATCCTTTCTGGGTCTATGGAGATTCCCTTATTTTAAACCACGTGACCCAGCAACTTACCCTCTGTAACAGCGAACACGCACTTCCTGGGGTTGAGTGAGATACCAAATTTCCGGCAGCGTTCAAAAATCTGCTTTAGATAAAACGCGTGTTCTTCTCTCCTCTTTGAGAATATCGTGATGTCATCGAGGTATACTACAGCACTGCGGCCAATCAAACCGCGGAAAACTATGTCCATAGCTCTCTGGAACGTAGCTCTAACGTTTATAAGCCCAAAGGGCATTCTTCTGTAAGCAAAAGTTCCCCACCTGGTCCTGAATGTTGTTTTCAATCTGTCTTCTTCGGCTACTAATACTTGATTGTAGCCTGAAAATCCGTCTAATAAAGAGAATAGTTCAGAACCTGAAACCATTTGTAGTAGTTGCTCCATGGGTGGAACAGGATAATTGTCTTTATCTGAAGCGCGATTTAAGTTTCTGAAATCCACACATAACCTGATTTCTCCAGATTTCTTCCTCACTGGTACTAGATTTGAGACCCATTCCGAGTGTCTAACCTTAAAAATGATTCTAGCATCCAATAATTTCTTAACTTCACTCTAGATTAGAGGTTCCAATTTTGGGTGCATTTTCTTTAAAGGCTGCTGATAAGGTTTGACTCCAGATTTGATGGGGATAACATGCTGGATGATACTGGTGTCATATGTCTTCAGATCTTCATATGTCCAGGCAAAAACATCTTTATATTGATTAAAAAGACCGATGAACTTATTTATTTCCGCTGGTGAACAACATTTTCCAAGATTCACGTATTTAGCCTTTGTCTCAGTCCCCAAATTGATCAATTCGAACTGTAGAGATGAGCTATGAGTCTTCACATTTGCTGGTCTTCTAAATTTTTCATTCAAATCAAACATCCGTTCTAAGGTTCTGACTCCTTTAGGGATGAAATTATCAAATTTTAGCTCGGCCTGATGTTCTTGATCATCAATAATCGCCCCTTTAAATGCCTCGTCATTCGTTAAGCATTCTATAATCTGTTGATCGTCGTCAAACACTCGTAGGTTGGTAATCATATCCGGAACCGAGGGCCTGAAAAGCAATTCAACAGAGCACCGATTATTAGAGGGCACAAGCCTAGCAGCTGATGTGGCCAACAAGTTAGCTGCTGCATTCTTAAGTCTTGGAATTGATACAATATTAAATGCGTTAAAACATTTGAGTAAATCCCATACCTCATTTTGATAAGCTTTTAAGTGAGGAGAAATGCAATGTATTTGATTCCGAATTTGTTTTATAATTATTTCAGAATCTCCAAACACTTTCAGATTATTTGCCTTTAATTCAATTGCTTTCTTTAAACCTTGAACCAACGCTTCATATTCAGTTGTGTTATTTGTACATTCAAACTCTAACCTACATGAAAGAAAATGTTTGTTCTTCTTGGGGTCAATCAGGACATAGCCGGCTCCTGATCCTTCAAATGTTTTAGATCCGTAAAAAAAAAGTGTCCAGAAATCGCTAACTACTGTGCGGGAATCTACTTCTACTGCTAAGTCTACTATTTTACAATCGATTTCATCGGCCTTGAAAACCGAAGGAGGTCAGGCTGAGCGTCTGATGTGTCGCTGGCTTCTTCTGCTTGGTAATTTCCCGGTTCTAACTCAATAAAGTAATTTCCCAAAACAGAATCCACTGGTTCATTTTTTTCTTCAAACTGAGTAACGTTGTATTTCATATGGGGCTCCCTCAAAATTTTGATCTGATTCGGGCTTCCTTTATACGACAGCCACAGATGTGACCAGTCCGAGGCAAAATATCCGTTTAGCTTTGTCGACCAGTCCCTGCTCAGAACAAGCCCATAAGCGTCTGGTATGTCAGCCACCACAATATCAATAACTTGACACACCCTATCATTCGAAGATAAGCGGACTAGAAAATCCTCCATTTCCCCAATTACCTTCACATTCGTTCTATCCAACTGAACAACCCTCCAGGTGGATGGTTTAGGCTGTCCATTTATCCTTTTGCAGACCGACAACGGCATAATGTTGATCGATGCCCCCGAGTCTACCAAGCAATTATGTACGTTGTGGTTAAAAATTTCAAAAGTGAGGAGAAACGATGGATTCTTGCTCTTAGACTTACCTCCTACGCTTGCTTCCCCAATTTCTTCTTCTTCCTTGGACTGATTGTCAGTGGGCAGCCCCTCCTCTGATGCTTCAAGTGCTTTCAAAAGCTTTTCTTTCTGCTGCGGCACCTTGCACATTTCAAATAACGAGATATTCGCCCTTACCTTCTTTATATCTTCCACAATGTCATATTCCATCTTATGTTCGATGGGATTTGGTTTACCATTATTTATTTTTTCTTCATTGGGCTTGGTGAATACGTTAGTCTGTCTAGGGTCTTGACTGGTGATGGTAAATTCCGGAATTTCATTAGCTGAGGAGTTATTTTGGAATTTCTTAACATTCCTTTGAAGTCTTTTAATCTTTGGGAGCATGAGACTATTTTCTTTAGCCAACCCTTGGCTTATTGTTGTTACATTTGTTTCCATGATGTCCTTGTGTACCAAAACCTTTTCTTTCTCGGCGTCAAACAACGAAACACAGTCCCATAGAACCATGGTCTCATCCTCTTGTTCTTTTGTTGATGTATTACTGTCTTTTCTTTCTTCATCTTCATCTTCTGTTAATTTAGAGTCCAACAGCTGATTCATAACCAACGTCATTGAGTTTATCCATTGAGGACAATTCTTTTTAGAGTGAGGTTGTTGGTGGAAAGTGCAAAAATTGTCCATTCCTACCTCTGTTAAATTCATAGATGCCGAATTATGCAGAGGGGGTTGGGATTGATTGTTATCCTCCCGTTTCTTGTAATAGGGCTTGTAGAACTTTTGGGCTTCCTTTTCCTTCTCCAAGTCTATGATTCTATTAGAAAGCTTCTGCATCATTTTTGCCATTCCTTCAAAATCAGGTCACTACTCCTCCTTAGACTTGGTAAACAACAAAGCTTTCCTCCCCACATTTTTCTCTCATGACCGTTCGGGATAATCTTCGATACTTTCCCTTTCAGCCTCTACCTTCTCCGCCTCCTCATAGGTCTTCGCTAGAGTAGGCTTGGCCTTCATTTTGGAAAACATGGCCAACTTGGGCCCTAGAGCTGAGGTATAATATTCAATCAGGACTTTATCCGAATGTTTGTCAGCTTCAGAAAAATTCTTAAGATATGCTGCAAATCTTTGGGTGAAACTCTGCACCTTCTCCTTTCTTTCTTTCTTTAAGGCGCATAGTCCTTTCATGAGAGCTACATGAGTTTTTTGGGTCGTATACTTACTTCTAAAACTCCTCTCAAAGGTATCCCAATTAGGGATAGAATTTGCAGGCAGGCCAAAGTACCACGATGCTGCAGCTCCTTTAAGGGTATGTGGGAAAATCCTGCAAACTACATCCTCATATTCCCCAGCCCTTAACCCTTCTATTGCCAAATAGAAACTTTGCAAGTGGTCGTCTACTAGTATCTTCTCATTTGGGTCAAATTTGGGCAGCATCTTTTCAAAGGATTGAGGTAAATCATGCAAAGGAGGTGTTAGGTTTAAAGGTGATCTGACTTTCCAGGCAGGTGGTGGATTCGGTGGGTTGGGTGGTTGATTTGCGTTTACGCCTGCCATGAGTCTAGGTGGAGAGTGAGGGGGTGAGCGGATAGGAGTGTGAAGAGGAGAACTGTGAGGAGTATCCGGGCCTACTTGATTCAAAGGCAGTACAACTTCTTGTAAGGCTGTTTCTACAAGTTCTTCCCAATCCCCAACCAGCACTGAGTCTTCCAATATAGGACGATCTTTCCTTTTATCTTCTCTTCTGGGCAATTTAGGGATAATCGGCAATCCTCCAATCTTCTTCACGTATGCCCTAGTGTGTCTTCTTAGATCATTAACAACTTCGTTGTCGACAGAATACAAATGTTCTCTACCCCCCTCTTCAGGAATTGGATTATGAAACACATTGCTTTCTGAATTGTTACCGGTGGAATAGTCTCGGGAAAACGGGTTTCCTCGGCCAGCCATGCACTTGCGGCCCTCTTTCTAGCGCCAGAAAACTGTTGAGTCCTGGAAAATCGTAGGCAACAACAACAAGGGATTCTCCCCAATCAACGTTCCCAATTAGCCTGTGACTGTTTGGTGTAGGGAATCCGTCCGGTTTGCGGTCCGACTACCGTAGGTCAAGTAACATAAATAAAATGTTTTACCGGTTGCGGCCCAATCCACCGTATATATTTTTGTATTTTTTGACTTAAAGTATGATATGCAAATGCCTATTTAACATGCAGACTTGATAAAGAATGCAAGGAGTATTCACAATGTGATGCTCAGGTTCTTACCTCTCGTCTTAAAACTCTCAAGCATCTAAATCAAACACCATTAAAGAATAATTACTAACTAGGCTATCTCTAGAGAGCTAGATATTAGTTCATGAGTAATGCAATACTATTCATATGTTACGGCAAATCACAGATAACTGTTCCTAGAACCAAACATACAAACATGAATGAAGTATACATGACAATATAGCTCATCAACAGTTAAAACTTCCATTACTCATAGTGGAAAACGTCACAGAATATACTGGAGAACATTCAAGTAAGAACATAGGTTCAGAAAGTTAGAATGATCTCACAGTTAATGAAACACAGTCGAAAACGAAATAGTTCCCCTTCAACATTGTTCATTTATCACATTGAAACATTCCACATAGCACCTTCTCTAATAGACAAAATTTGTAATTTTTTATTGTAAAACGAAATAGTTCCTCTTACAAACAATAGTTCACAAGTTTTTCTAGGGAAAAAAGCCCCTGTAAACTCTAACTTTCCTATATTTAAACCAAATTAGCCAATTGTTTGGGCTGCCCCAATCGTGTGACCTTTGGGCTCCTCGAAACCATCTAATATCACAATTTTGTCTTTTTCGTGAGTATTCATGATTCACTTCATGCGTTACGTTTTTAGATATTCACTTATGAGTACTTAACGAAGTGAGATCCGCTCGGTAACTGACGGATTTTTTAAGCCTGGACTTTAGTCACCATCGATTCTGTCTTTTTTTTTTTCCGTTCGTCCTCCTTGAGATCCCGTTGGTTTTAGTACGAACTCTGCCTAACATTGTCCAGCCGTTTTCCACTACTTCATTTCCTCGCTATGTCTTCTCGCAGTAGTAATTTGTAAAAATCTCTTGAGTCCATCTGCAATTAAACGACATGTATCATTAATCAGGACTGCATTTTTCAATAAAACCAAACTGCATCAACAAAATGACTAGTCATCAAAAGAGGCCCTATACTGTCATGAAAACCTTAACAAGCGCCAGAACCACTGTCTCGTCCACAAGGGTTTAAAACTGACAAAACAACAGAGAGAAAACTTATCGGCGGCTTAAAACACTAAAACCTCGGCCGCGGTAGTCTTACTCACAGCCGCGTCAACGGGTCTCAAACAGGCAACGGGCTTTGCGAGACTTTTAAGTTTAATGGAGTCGGAAAAGATAGAACCTAAACTCTGGGCGGAAGAGCTCCCAGTTGGCGAGCGGAAAGACATCAACGTCGAATAATTAGTGCGTTACACAGCCGCAAGGGCGGAGGATAAACAGACTATGGCCTCCGATCAAAGACAAAGCGACGGAAACCCGACAAAGTCTTGGCGGGCGGAGCAGTTATATGGCAGATACCTAGTTCGCTTGGGAGCCGCAAGGGCGGAAGATAAACAAACTACAGCTTCCGATAATATAAACAAGTCAAACAAAAAGACGCGACAACAAAGAAGTTAAGATCTTTCCTGCAAAATAATCATCGTTCGATTTCCTCAACGGAGGCTCCCTAAGGAAACATGGTTCCGATAAGTTGTTTAAATGACCTCCGAAACAGTGGCTGGCATGAGAAATAGGCTTCCGAAAAGAAAAAGCAGCTTAAAGGGCAGCAAACCAGACTCTAAACTCCGCGACCCATAGCAGTTTCAAACATAAGCAATTTTTCGAAAACAGGAAGAGAGTTAACCTCAAAATAGTCCGAAATTAAAGCAAGAAAAAAAGAGTTCATGGATCCAAACGATTCAAGGCAATGCTAAAATTAACAAGGGGGTCCAAAATTTGAAGATTTGGGGAAAACAGTTGCAGCTGCAACAGGGGTGTACATAGCTTCTCAAAGTTATATCTTTGGAATAGGTTTGAGAACCTATGATTGCAATTATTTTTATGATGACGTCTCATATGAACTGCATGCTTGTATGTAATGCAGGTGAGATGATGAAAATATGTACTGGGTGTACATGGCTCCTCGAAAGGATGTACGGGGTGTACATAGCTTCTCGGAGGGATATCTTTGGAATAGGTTTGAAAACCTATGATTTCAATTATTTTTATGATGACATCTCATATGAATGGCATGCTTGTATGTAACGCAAGTGAGATGATGAAAATATGTACTAGATGTACATGGTTCCTCGGAGGGATGTACGAGGTGTACATAGCTTCTCGAAGGGATCTATTTGAAATAGGTTTGGAAACCTATGATTGAAATTTTATAATGACATCTGATGTAAACTGCATGTCTATATGTAGCGCAGGTGAGGCGATGAAAACATTTACAGGGAGTACACAGATCCTTTGGAAGGATGTACTTGGGTACATAGCTTCTCCCCCCTGCCATCTAGGTATCGGTATGCATCATGTAGACACTGAGAGGGGGGGTGAATCAGTGTGAAGCCAATTTTAAACTTTTCTTAGCTTATCACAGTTAGCTACCAATTCATCATTCCATTACTCAACCATAAACATTTCATAAACATCTTTCACTTCATCATTCACACAGCATAAGCATTTCATTCATAAAGAACCATAACACAAAGGAACACAACACCATATAAATTTGTAATCTTTTTTATATTAGTTTTGGATCGGCTACAACCGTTAGGCGAAATCAGCACCTACTGATACATAGAGCACCTACTCTGCATCCAGGACCCTGCCTGGTTTTCTTAGACCCTGCTAAGAAGGGTTTGAGGTATCCTAACCTCAAAAGCAAGACAAGCTTGCATTTACAATTAAAGTTCACTGTCATATCAACATCATCTGTTTCTTCAATCTATTTTGCTGCTGCATGTCATAGGTCTTGTTGTCAACACCTCAATCCACTTTCCAACTCAATCAACTGCTGCAAATCATCAATCAGTTCTGCTGCTCTTTGTCATCAACTTGTCAAACCTGTTGTTCATGTATGTGCTTACAAGGATTTGCTCTAACCACTGCCAAAACATCACTGTCTACTGCTCATGTATCTCTGCTGGTCATTCTGGAAACTACTTGATCAATTTCTGCTGCTCATCAACATCTATGCTCATCATTCTTTACTGCTGCAGTACTAATCAGCAGAGCATCAAGGCATATATATGTCATCAAGGTTCCAATGTTACCAAGAAGGTATGGAACATCATGGGGTACTCAACACAGCTCATGTCATCACTCTACAGTTAGCCACTTGGTACAGACTTCTATCCATCATTATTGCACATCACAAATGTTTATTGCATATAAAGCATACTGTTTATACACTGTAGGATTCTTCACTATACATATATATATACTGCATACCTGTTACTGTATTCTTCATCATAGTACAACAAATAAGGCTCAAAATGCCTTTCAAAATCCCTGACTCTAGTATTGTTTGGATCGAAGTTTATCACAAATAGAGTCTTTACTGGCTTCAAACCTGTACCAAACTGTTCATACAACCAATATGCTTTACTCAGTGATAGACTGAGTATACATATTTTCTTCCTTTTGTAAATGCCTCAAGCATGAACTCAAAGTTCAACTTGTGGAATGATATAACAATTAAACGCTGTGTGTGGCCAAGTCATTGTTTTAGCAAGTCACTGTCATCAGACTGTCACAAACCAAGTATGTCACTCAGAGCTGTCTTTCAACAGCCAAATTGCTTCTTCATCTGCTGCATGTCTTGATTAGTGAATGTCAAGACTTACACTGCTCATGTATCTCTTGTCACTGTCATTGTTGTCAAATCAATTGTTATGTCAATCAACCATCAATTTGCCTATAGTCCTCTCCATTGAGTACAGTCAAGGTCGCACCAAAGTTAGTCACTACCTGTCAATACTGTTGCTCATCAGCTTGTCATTGCCTTCTCAAGATCTTTCCTAGCACATTACCACTGCTCACTGCACAATACAAATGCTCATGTCTTCTGGAGTCTCCTCATGTCATCTGTCTTGTCAATATTCATGTCAATCTGATCAACTCCTGCTCATCTGCTGCATACCTCTCTCAATCCCAAACAATCTTTCATGACATCATTCCAATATCTTCCAATTTTGTGGTTGCCTCAAGAAAACCTATGCTACCCAATCATAAACAAACTCTATTGCACATTGTATCTAACCAATCTAAGTTCTATTGCATTTGTTCTCTGTATATCATGCCTCAAGCAAATAATCCTGTAGTTCTTCAATTGTCCTTAGCACTTTATTCATATGCTCTATCATTCAATCTCAGTTACTGTAGCAAGCCCTTGCGATGTAGATGCTTGCCAAAACAAAAAGATTGATCATCTGCTTTCCCTTGAGCATTGATGTTCAAGCATGAAACTAAAGGCCCAATCCATCTCTTCACTGTCAAAGTTTCATCCTGGAAAATTCAATGCACTAACATCAATTAGAAAAGATGTCTTCCACGACTTCAGCTTGCTTCTGGGTGTTGTATAAACTGGGCATACTTTAAAACACTTATTGATTGCTGTAGATGAAGATATGGACAATGTAATAACCCAGACTTTACCCACCAGCAACAGCAGCACGATTTCTTCAGTGGTTGGTTCCAATAACTTCAATGTTGGTTCAACTACAACAAAATAAACCCCAAAGAAGGAAATACACAGTAATAGCAAGCCAATGGACTTCCTTTCAACCAATAATAAAGATGCAAAGAATAATGAGCTGGTTCTCTGTGTCTGCGATTTTTTTTATTGTTGCTTTTCTAAATGCACACAGCACCCTGTCCTGTAGAGTGCGCCCTCTTCTCCACTTCTCCACTACAGTCCAAGAGAGTTGACCGAGCAACTATTCTAAGCATTCCCGAGAGCAGTTTCAGTCTCAGTTTAATTCAGAGCATAACCAGTATAAGTTGAAACGGGCAGTGAAACAGCAGCATAAAAACAAGAAGAAATTCGAGTCTAATTCCTAGCAGCACCATTTGTTAAACCAGCATAATCAAAAGCAATTGAAGTCGCAGCCTGAGTATCTGCATTTGTCTCATTCCAAGCGGTTAAACCGGCAACACAACGACCATTAACTCCCGATAGACAAAAAAAAAATTCAGAGCTTCAGCGAGCTGCTTCCCCAAAAATAAATTTGCTGGTTACCTCCCGAAATTTACAGACACCAAAAAAAAATTCAGAGCTTCAGCGAGTTTTCCACAGTCTGCTCCCACGAGGTTTTACTTCAATGCTCTACCGAAAATTTCCACGCTGTTCTGCGGCTCCATAAAAATTTTTCATCGTGACAAATGAGAGCACGTGAGGGGGGATTTATACTAATTTTTCACAAAAAATATTGGGGCCGACCTGCTGGATGTGCATATATCTTTTTTTTATTTGGACTGGGCCGACATCTTCAAACACATTTTTATTGTGATTATTTGAATTTTCTTGAAATACAGGATACTTGAAAAAGGTTCCCATTTTATGTATATCCATGACCATTATGATTTTCAAACCACCCAATGTCTGCAAGGTATGTCCACATGCTCCAGAAGAAGGATCATACATCATCATTAACTACCTGCCGAGTATGTGGGTTCATGCAAGGGTTTTAAGGACTCATTTAGGTGATACAAACCACAAATGACCACAGGATGGGTCATTTTCCCATTTGATGTTCCAAAGCCTAAACATGCCATGTCATTAATATTTATCTCTTCTTTGTCATGTCATGGTTTGCCCAAGTTGTCATGTCCTCATATGTCATCCAATGCCCATATTCCTCTTGCCATGTCATCAATCTTTAGCTTCAATGTCCATCTCCTGGGTCTTCAGCATCATCAACAGGACTTCTTCAACATCTTCAGCAAGGTGGTCGCATCAATGACATCAAGTCCATGTTGGCATCAATGACAATTTCATCAACACATCACTGGGGACACCCAGGGTGTAAGACATCTGGTTGGACTTCTTCCCGCACACATTCATGCCGTAAGGGGACTGTCACGAGAGTGGGGGCTCCATGAAGAGAATAACCCCTATGTATTATGATGTCTAGAAAGGAAGCGCCTAAGCATTGGTAAGAACTTGGAGGAGGTGTTGGGCCCTTAAGCTAGAGCTATCATTAAGCACCCAAGAAGGTGTTAGGCTCTGAAGCAGGGCTGATTGGATCTCGGTTGGGAGATGTTATACAGATAAGTATTTGGTTTACTTATCAAACTTTTGTTGTTGTTGATTTTCTGTAAATATACATGAGCATATGATGTCGCCATGATTTTAAAAATATTTTTATAGATAGCATCCTCTAGGAATGAATCTGACATGTAAATTAATCTGTTGTGGTGTTCGGAAAGAAAGCACATGAGCTTGGTAAGCACCTAGAGGAGGTACAGGCTCTTGAACAGAACTACTATTTAAGCACCCAAAGAGGTATTGGGCTCAAGAATGGAGCTGTCAGACCTCGGTTGAGAGGTATTTTCAGGTGATACGAGGCTTACAAAAATTTGGCTACCCTTTAATGCACACTCGGGTGTGGGGTGGGGCAGGGTTCTGAGTGCCATGGTTGTATAAATCCAAGTCAGACACATGTGGAACCAAAAGAATATACTTATGCAGATGAGTATTTGGTTCACTTGACAACGTTTTGTTGATTTTATGTCAATATACATGTGCATGTAATTCATCTATGATTTTGGTAAATCTTGTGAGTACTGACATAGGAATTGACTCATTGTTTGGGGCTTGAGCATAGGTATTGTTGGTTTCCAAAGACACTAGAAATGTTCCAAGCTGAAGAGAAGGATTCTCTAAGACCAGAAAAAGATCTTGCGGTGTGTGCTAACACATGCAAGCAAGG
Organism: Pseudotsuga menziesii; assembly: GCA_001517045.1. Classification (NCBI taxonomy): domain Eukaryota; kingdom Viridiplantae; phylum Streptophyta; class Pinopsida; order Pinales; family Pinaceae; genus Pseudotsuga; species Pseudotsuga menziesii. The sequence continues at coordinate 23,558 of LPNX010438309.1, forward strand.
ACTTGGAAGAGTTCTAGATCATGCCATTGGACAAATAAAGGTGCAGAGGAAGCACTGCAGTCTTGAAGAGGCTACGTGGAAGCTGGAAGATGCCATGTGACCGGCACATCCATTTTTGGTTCAATTTTGCAGAGCACTGAGGGCGGTGCCAATGTAACAATTGTTAATTTTTTGTAAAGTACTAAGGACAATGTTATTGAAAGGGGGTGAGAATGCAACACCTAGGTTTTGATCCCATGGTATTAAATTGCATATGATGTAAATATTGTATTAAATCATGGTGTGGAGCTCAAGGAAAAGGCCCCACCATGGGTTTAGTGTTTGATGTTTCGGTGATTAAAATTGATGCCGATGGTTTATTTGCTGGCCAGACACAATGTGTTTTGAGACATCATGTAAAATGCAAATTAATAAAAATACCACAACTAGCTACGTGTCGCAACGTTAAAGAGATGGGGGCATGATTTCACAAGGAATAGGGAAGGGGAATTATTCAAACCTTGAGCCTATGGGGAAAATCCAATTGTCTAAGGTAAAACCCATAAAGTTGTCAACTAGCATTTTTTTTTCTTTTTGCGTCGAGTCATCTAAAAGTGGTTGAAGAAGTTATCTCCTTGGGATGGGAAAGGCATGGAGGTCAAATTTGAATTTGGGAGGTCACACATTTTTGGAAAGTGTGTTTTTGACTTGTGGGGAAAGTAAAATCTTGGGAAGGCATGCCCAAGCCATTATGCATCCATGACTTTCATTTCTCACCCATCCTCATAGAGTTTTGGCTCCCTCACGCAGCAGGAAGAGACTGAGCTCTCTCCTCCACAGTTTGGTTGTTGTTTCCTTCCTTTCTCCACACTCAGAAGGCATTTTGGGTGTTGCTGGGGTGAATGGGAAGGAAGGGACCACGATTTGGGGGTTTGAGGAGGCCGTTTTTGCCCCTATGAGAAAGCTAGGAGTTCTCCTCCACGTTTTTCTGCATTTTTCCTATTTTCTCCAAGCCGGGAAACTCGTTTTTGGGTTTCCAGTAAGTGGGAGAAGAGACCCACAAATTTTAGGTGTTGTTGAGTTCATTTTGGCCACGTTAGGGCCATAAACGACTTTGGAAAATCGAATTTCTGTCAGAGGGATGTTTTCCCCATTTTATTGTGTCGGTGTTAATTGCAAATCCCGTTTTGGGTAATGCCCAACGGATGGGAGAATAGATCTGCAGTCTGAGGGTTTGATGAGGATGTTTTTACCTCTGTGAAGCCCAAGAACAACACCAATTTCTTGAAAAACATATTTTCTCATGCTGGGTTGTTTTCCCCAATTGCCATTTCCATTTTGGTTCCCAAGAACGTTTTGTTCATATCCAATAGTTGTGTATGAATGTGTTTGATTAAATGGGTTGACTGTGTGTTTGATGCAAGTGTGGCTTTGCTGGATAAGTCCAAGGAACCCATGTGTTGCTGGTTAGTTTCCTTAGCAGCTTGTAAAACCCAATTTCTTATTGGCTTGGCTGGACAGTCTATGAAACCCAACGGTGAGTTGGCTTGACTCTGGATGTTTTGGTTTTGGGATATGTGTGAGCCTGTTATTTCCCTAGTGCCTTATGGAATCATGCCCAGCTTGGGGGTGGCAGTGATGATGAGAGATTGGTGAGCACACTGGCCTATGGTTGGGTGGAACGTTGCAGCGGCGTAGCTAGTTGCGGGCCAACTTCTTTTCCAGGTAAGTATTATTTTGTATTTAATCTCTTCAATGAATTGTTTATGAATTAAAATGAACACGATGAATGAATGAATGAAATAAATGAGTTTGCTTCCGCTATAGACTGCATTATGCATGTGTATTCTTTTCTTATATTAACGCATTTTACTTTTATGTTTATGATCATGGGGCTAGATTGCCCAGTCTGACAATAGTAGTGTGTTGGTTGCATCCTCTCCATTGTCGATATGAGGGATGGGGACGTGACACATGGAGATTCTAGCAAACAAAGAAAAAATAAAGTAGAGATATTAAATGACTTTTGTTGAAATACATGCATTCTAGAGTTGTGAAACCGCACACAGTGATCTCGTCACTTTTGAAAACTAGTATCCCTTTCAAAGTAGAGGGATTGTTATATGACCTGAAACTGACAATATAGAGAAGGATGTTCCAATGGCCTGAAAGAACTAAGAGAGCGACATATATAGCAGAGAGTTGTAGGTTATATAAGAAATTGGTAATCACTAAAAAAGAGTTTAATCAATGAGCAATCTAGTGGGAGCCACCTCAACAATTATTGTATTAATACAAGCCATTTTTGGAGAGAACATCCACCTTGTGGTGTTGATCTATCACATCCTAGAGACCCTCATTAAGTACATCCAATCCTTGAAAAATAACCTTATTTTTCCATTGTTTAATCAAATCATTTAAATCACTTGCAACAATACATGGTTGATCTCGCAAAGATTAAATATATTCTAACAATGTTTTTAAGAATATTTCCAAGACTGTAATAAGTAAGCGTCAACATATGCATATTGTTGCTACAACTTGACGCATGATTGAACAAATTTTGTGCACTTCGACTGACTTATCAAGATGGATTTTGGAGCTTCATTCAATCTAAAAAAATCCCATTGGAAAATAATTTGTTTACATGGTCATGTGTCTTAGGGAGTTTGCTTGACAACCATCACTATTCACTTTAGTCTCTTGAATCATGGGTTCCATTTTTTCTGAAAGGATTGATTCCCCACTCTAATTCTATCCTTTTGTTGAAGTCCTCTTTGCAATGGGCTAAAATATTTTGCATACACCATTCCCACCCTATGTTCTCTTGGAAAGCCACACTTTTAGGTGATAAGCTTCTTTTCTCTATCAAGTTCCAAGCAATATGGCCCCTAAATAGGATAAAAATTATTATATCTAACTTGTCATTGAAATTCATTAGTAAAGTGTAAATGACTAAGCTTAATTTCACTCAAGTTTCTCATTTACTTGATTATTAGGATGGGCCTTGTGTACTATAAGAAAAAAATTCCCCAACTTATCCAACGACCCTATCTAACCAACAACATCAATCTTGTTCAGGTTGCAACCAACATAAACATGATGCAGTGCACACAATTTATGAACATTGTAACAAACACAACAAGAGGGAAAATTTTAAGGATCCATACTTATTTAAAAGTGTATAAACCTTGTCGAATTTTACCAATTCTTAAAATGTCAACTATAAAATATTCGGTGATACTTTTCTATAAAAACTTCAAATTCAAAGGCTTTTGTATAGTTTATATAAAAATCTGACGATTTTTAGAGTGAAAAAAAATTACCCCAACAAAATTGGGCGAAATAGGGCTTCAAAAAATGCAAATTGGCGAATCTTTTTTTTAAAGAAAACATGGAAAAATAGCCCATGGGATAAATTCACCCCTAAAATTTTCCTTGCACAACAGTTGGTTGTCATTCATTGATTATCGCCCTACCTTAGTCAAAGAATAAATTCCCACATTTGTGCCTTAACATCTCTAAGACAAAGAAATCATGCCACAAAGTGTAACATGGGAAATAAATCCACATAACAATGAATTTTTAGATAACAAAGGGGGAGATTAGTATTATGTTGTTTGTTGCACCAAAGCTATTTTTCTTCTTGTGTTAATGCATCACTTTTGATGGTGTGTGCCTTAACTTTATGGCTTTTGAAATTTGGACCTTTATGTTAACTCACTCTTATTGGCACATATGGTTGTTAAGTACTAACATTAGTTTTCTAGTGCCCACTAAATTTTAATATAGACATGCACCTTCATCCTTTGGTTTACACCAACCCAATTTGATGAATCAATAACTCTTCTTGAACTACGATTTGAAAAATGGATTTCATTATAACTTGTGTGTTTGAATAAGGCTCACGTACTTCAAAAGGAACATTCTTCGTATTATTTTTAATTTCAAAGACATTATTAATGGACAAAAATTGCAAGATGCAGTGTTGTGCATCAACTAATTAATCAATCCTTTCTCAAAAGTGTAGGTTGTATCACCCCCTTTTAATGTCATTTAGTTCTTGAAAGGCATCTCTTTAAAGTGCATGAATGGTCGGCATTTTATTAAAGACAACATGAGTGCACTTTTGTAGTGGTTTGCAAATTGTATAGATTGATAATCAGTATTGTTTTTAAAATGTTGGTGGTGCACCTAAAACAACAAACATGTTTTCTAACTTTTTTTTTAATAGTTTTGGTTTCCTTGTGATTATTATTCCTATTCTCACACTCTTATGACTTTGTGAAAATGTTGAGTTTGCTAAAAGAATCCAACTCTTTCATTCACAAATAAACGGTCAAAAAAACGTTTTTCCATTAGCAAGACATACTTGAGGTCATATTTGTATTATTTATACATTATACTAGCATTTCCACCAATAGGTGTAAAGGAACACCGAGAGGATCAACATATTTTGTAGTGGCTCTCCTACTATATTATAAGGCCATGTGTAGTAATAAATGCGTTGCAATATATTTGTGAAGAAAACCATATTATACAATAGACAACTGCAACAATAAACTAACCAGAGCTGATTGCACCAATCCCCTTATTCTTCTCAGCTTAAGCCCGCTACACAAAAGGTAAAATTCTATACAACGTTTTGTCATAAAACTACATAAGTTTCAAATCTACAGAGCTCCAAAACGAATTTATTCGTTCTTACTTTGTGTCATGTACAGTGGCATGATCATAATCAAGAAAACTGAGAGTCTGTTTGGGTGGCATAATATTCTTCTTTTTAAATTCCAAATTGAGGTCGATTGGATGCATGTACTTGCAAGTGGGGCATGAAGGAGAAGCCTTCTAAAACATCGCAAACATGTGACACTGTGCACAGGCCACTGCAATCATCTCTCCAATATTTTCATCAAAGAGATCATATAAGTTCTTCCTTCCAGCTGCAAGTTCTTCCTTCTATTGTTGCTTCCATATCTGATAATTTTTTGGAAGATTCATTTGGAGGTCCAACTACATAGGCCGGAAACCAGAAACTGGACTTGCTTCTCTTGGATCATGCCAAGTTTCGCTTTTGTATCTCAATTGTAATAATATAATTTCCCTGTCTACAATCATTGATGAATTCAATGACCAACAAAAGAAACCATTAATAAAAGAGAAACAACATTTGTAATCAAGAAAAAACTAGAAGAATGAAGCAACCTTGGAGGTAAATTCAATGACAAAAAAACAAAAAAACCATGAATAAAAGAGAAACACAATATGTAATCAAGAAAAAAGAAGAAGAAGGAAACAAACCCGAAGGTTTAAACATTGTTTCCATTCTGCAGGCACTCAGTGTGAGGCTCAATACCAATACTTTCACAGTTTCAATTTTTGGTCACCGACACCAATCTCATCACCATGTTTATAATTGGTTGAATACCAACTCCGTTTTCTCGTCTTAGATACGTATTAAAACATCTTCTTAGATCCTACAAGTCTCCAGTATTGAATCTTGAAAATATCTAGGGTTTCAAGGGGTTGATTAGGGTTTAAAGGAAAATGACCATAGGCTGGGGAGAGCAAATCTAAATCGATATAAGATAAAAATTCATGGGAGCATTATGAAAGACTAATATGATATAGGGAAACGCTGGTGAAATTTTGAGATATATATTAACTCTGGGAGATACATTTGTACTGAATGCCATCGAATACTGCACAATCTGTCTTAAAGGTTGAAGCCAATATTAAAAGCCTTGTAATATGTTCTCCGAATACAATTACTTCATAATGTTCCACAGCTCCCAAGTGGTGGAAAAAAACGAGCTACATGGAAAACAAGTTTCTTTACTGCAAAAACCAAATACACTATTATACTTAGAAACATGGTTTCCATGGAACTGATTCTAACAAAATTTGGGCAGGGTCCAACTCTTAGGATTAGAATATTGTATTTTACATGGAAACATGGTTGCAAAGGAGCGAATGAGAAGGATCAAAACAGTGATCATCCATTCGACCTACACTTGTTAGAAATGTCAAAGTCAATAAGTTATGTTGAGTATACTGTGAAAGAAAAGGAGTGTAAGGAGTCACATGTATGAATTGAAACAAATTAAGGCTTGGATTTCTAATATTTGAGTGTGAGGAATTTTTTGGGAATTCTAAGTGTTGTTGCTTCTGCAAAAATCATGTTCTATCAAAGGATTGTTGAATTTTTTAAAATTGCTTAGATGATATCTTAAAACAATTAGCCACTAGAAGATCATTGAAAGAACAACATGCACAGAAACACAAGAACACATAGATTTTCGTCGGGGAAACCACAAGGGAGAAAACCACGCAAAACTTCCTCAGTATAGAACTCAACCAGTTCAGTGTGAAGTCCAGACAAAAACTACTTCCTTCTTGTTTTGTGTGCTACTAATTCTCTCTCCTACTAAAACCAGCTTGAGTGAGTGTGTCTAAATGAAGGGAAGTGCCTCCCTATTTATATTCTTATGTTGACTTGACTTCTAACTTGGTGGGGCCGACTTCACTAGCTGTCAGGGCCGACTTGTCCAACTGGACATTACAAATAGCATTTATTATATTGACACTTGGGTACTAGTGACCTGACTTACATTCGAAGATTTACATTGCTTCTTTTAATGATACTAACAAGACCAATCTCATCTCCCGAAGGATGAATACAATACTAATTGGAATATCTTCCGAAGTTACAATAAATTAACACTCCCTCTTAACTAGGAAGGTATTCAACATCTGCTGTTACAACTATACAACTGTCTGGTGAGACTCTATATCTCATAGGAAGTTTTGGAACATTGTCTAACATCTTCATCATCGATCTCAGCTGGAATGTCTTCTGTCATCTTCATCAAGTAGTCTTCGTCTTTCATGCATTCTCAAACATCTTCTATTTGTCTTCTTAACCATCTTCTGGATCTTCTTCTTGTAGTCTTCATCTTTCGCACATTCTTGAACATTTTCTATTTGTCTTCTACTTAACCATCTTGTGGATATTCTTCTTGTAGTCTTCGTCTTTCACACATTCTTGAACATATTCTATTTGTCTTCTACTTAACCATATTTTGGATCTTCTTCTTGTAGTCTTTGTCTTTCGTACACTTTTGAATATCCTCTACTTGAATCAAATTCTGGATCTTCTTCTTGAAACATCAGTATGTGAATACTGAATTGTCGTTTGTCTGTATCATCATTATGAGAACTGGATATTAGATCAGTATGAGAATACTGAGACATCATCTTTATCTTCATTATCTGCAATATCTGTGTAAGGATATTGATAACATCAACAATTTTCATCAGCTTGTTAGTGCTAAAAACTCATTAACAACTAATGCTAGAACATCATATGCATAATCATCATAGAGATGCTGAGACATCGATATCATCATCAGTATAGGAATACTGAAGCAACATGCAACTACAATCATCAGTGTATCATTACTGATACAGACTCAATCAATCACTAATTTAGAAGCAAACAGACATCACAACAACAACATAATAATTATTGACAATCAAATGACATCAAACATCAACAACTAGCAGTATAGCAATACTGCAACAACCATCAAGCCTCTCAATAATCAACAATCATCAACTACTAACAGTATAGTAATACTGTAGCAATCATCAAGCAACTCATTAGTCATCAACAATTAGTATAGCAATACTGTAACAACTATCAAGATTTTCAACAATCATCAACAATCAATAGTATAACAATACTGTAACAACCATCAAGCATCTAATTAGTATATCAATACTGTAACAACCATCAAGCCTTTCAACAGTCATCAACAATCAATAGTATATCAATAATGAGGATACATCTTTGCCCTTCATCTTCTTCGGAGCAGCATCACAGCGAGTTATCTGGTAGATCCATCCGGGCAATTTGTCTAACTTACTAACTTGTTCGAGCCATACAAACCTAGTTAGACAGATGGATCTCCTTGGGGACCAAACAAGCCTTATTTGGCTTACTAACCCTTTCGTGCCAAACAAGCCTAGCAAGACATACTAATCCCCCTAGGATCGACAGGTTTTTAGTATGGCTTACTAACCCTTTTGGGCCAAACAAGCCTAGCAAGACATACCCTCTCCTAGACTGACCTACTCACCACTGCATCCAACATCTACTGTTACTCCCTCTTTCGAGAGAGGGCCTTTCGGACTACACCAAGCTTGTCTCGAAAGTATTCAAACTTTACATGAGCCAGAGGCTTAGTCAATACATCTGCTACTTGTTCCTTAGTGGGAACATACTTGAGCTTTACAGCTCCCTTATGCACCATTTCTTGAATGAAATGATATCTGATCTCTATGTGTTTCGACTTATCATGAAATACGATATTCTCTGTCATCTTGATACAACTATGATTATCACAAAGGATATCAGTGACATCTATCTCTGCATTGAATAATCCTAACAACATCTTTCGAAGCCATACTGCTTTGTTGCAAGCTGAACATGCTGCAATGTATTCTGCCTCTACTATACTTAGTGCAATACTGGTATGCTTTCTCCCGGACCAAGAGATCATGGCATATCCCAAACTGAAACAACATCCTGATGTACTTTTCCTATCTTTGGCACTTCTGCCCCAATATGAGTCTGCATATGTAACTGATCTTTTTACTGGATGTATATATGAGCCCATAATCTAAAGTTCCTTTAGATACCTCATCACATGTTTTGCACCAATTAGGTGAATGTGTTTAGGATGCACCATGCACTGGCTTAAGGTGTTTACTGCAAAACATATATCTGGTCTAGTATTGGTGAGGTACATCAACGAACCAATGAACTGTCTATTTAGCATGGCATCAACAACTTCTAAGGTGTCATCATTCAATAGCTTCAAACTAGTAGTCATCGGAGTAGTCATAGTTTGCAATCTAGCATTCCAAATCTTTTTAAGATTTCTACCGTATACTTTCCTTGATTTAAAAAAAATCTCTTCTTCATGTTGCCATACTTCAAGACCTAGAAAGCAGTGCATCATTCCAAGGTCTTTCATTTCGAATTCTACCGCAAGCCTCTTCTTACATTCGATGATCTACTTATCTTCTCCCGTAAAAAACATATCATCTACATATAGTAACAAGATTAAAATTCCATCTTCATCAACCTTGTAGTACATGTTGGAGTCTGCTTTACTTTTAGTAAAGCCTAAGCTCATTAGGAATCCATTGATCCTTCCATACCATGCTCTGGGTGCTTGCTTTAATCCATATAATGCTTTCTTTAGACGACATACATGAGTCTTCTGATCATTGATCTCAAATCCTTGCGGTTGTTCGATATAAACTTCTTCTTCAATCACTCCATTTAGGAATGCCAACTTTACGTCCATTTGATGTAGCTTCCATTTCATGTTGGAGGCCAAGGAAAGAACAGTTCTTATAGACGTGTATCTAGCTACTGGGGCAAAGGTTTCTTCATAATCAATTCCCTCTTTCTGAGAGAATCCTTGGGCTACAAATCTAGCCTTATATTTTTCTATACTTCCATATGTTGAGTGTTTGGTTTTGAATATCCATTTAGAGGATACCACTGACTTGCCTTTGGTCCAGGTACTATTTCCCAAACATCATTCTTCAGAATGGATTGGTATTTCTCGACTATTGCATCAACCCACTCCTTTTGTTTTATTGCTTCTTCAAAATAGGTTGGTTCTTTATCGACCAGATCACACATCAAGGCCATGTAACTGGGGTATGACTTTGGCTTCTTTCTCTCTCAGATAGCTCCTTCGGGAGCACCAAGTATTTTTGCTTCTTCAATTGCTTCATGAGCCCAGGAAAGTTTTCTCTTTCGAGAAATCAGTTCACTTGGTAAATCTTCAGGTATCTGGGGTTCTGTCATATCATGCTCTTCAGGTATCGGGTCTTCTTCTTCGACTCTGAATTCTTTAGGACTTTAAATCAGTGTTATCAGAACCGGCCCGGAACCGGAAAAACCGGCCGGTCTGACCGGTTCACAGGGTCAGCCGGTCCGGTTTCTCAAAAAAATTTAAAAAACCGGAAAAAAGTCTGAACCGGCCGGTTCCGTACGGAACCGGCCGGTTCAGAGGCAGCCGTACGGCCGCGAGCTGGGGACCACGTTTTTTTAAATTTAAAAAAACAAAAACAAAAAAACACCTAAACAACTACACCTAACCTAACCCTAAGCCTATCCTAACACTATTTAAAGACCCCCCCACCCCCTACATTGCTCACACTATTCATTGCAATCAGTTTGGCAATCTTGAGAGCACAGTTCGTTGGGCAGTTGTGTGGTCTTTTGCAGCTGAGTTTTACCGATGGTTTCCAAGAACTTGTTGGGCATAGTCAAGTGTGTATTGCAACAAGGATTTGGAGGAGATTAGAAGCATCATATTTTCAGCACGTTTGGAGCTATTACGTGGACTGTTTTGGAGGTTATTGAAGGCTTTTGTGCAGAATTTGTGGACTGTTATCACGGACCAGCATCCTCTTTTTCTCTTGGCATCTTTTCTTCATTTCTTCTTCTCTCTCAAAGGTATCTCAAGTCACAGCTTTTCTCTTTAAATTTTGTTTTCCTTAGTTAAGAAGTTATTAATAAATTATAGGGTTTTATTTCCAGCTTTTCTTTGAACTTTGCCA
>LPNX010438309.1:36431-93928 GCA_001517045.1 Pseudotsuga menziesii
TGCTTTAAATAGTTTTGGGAGTTTCATGCTCCTCTTCATCTTCCTTGTATTTTCTTGATTTTCTGAAGGCTAAATCCTCATCAAATGTAACATCTCTGCTAAGTTCAATTTGACGGTACCCTGGGATATATATTTGATAGGCCTTTGATTGTTCACTATATCCTACGAACAATCCTTTCTTTCCTGAAGGATCTAATTTTGATCTTTTCTCCTTAGGAATATGAATGTAAACAAGACAACCAAAAATCTTTAAATGACTTACCTCTGGTCTTTCACCGGAAACCATTTCTTTTGGAGTTTTATTCCCAAAAGTGCTGTGAGAGATTTGATTCTAAACATATACTGTTGTTATTGTTGCCTCTTCCCATAGGTACATTGGGAGATCTTGATCATGTATCATAGCTTTCATAGCTTCCATGATGGATCTGTTCTTTCTTTCTGCCACACCATTTTGTTGTGAATTGAAATGGTGAGCTCCCTCTTAATCCCGACCTCTTTACATAAATAATTGAATTCATTTGAAGTAAACTCTCCTCCTTTATCTGATCTTAGAATCTTGATTTTCTTTTCAGAAAGGTTTTCTACTAGGGTTTTAAACTCTTTGAATCTTTCAAACACTTCATCTTTCTTTTTCAAGAAGTATATCCAAGTCTTTCTGGAGTAGTCATCAATGAAGGAGGCATAGTAAGAGTACCCACTTAATGAAGTGGTTTGCATTAGCCCACATAGATCTGAGTGAATAATGTCTAGGATACCTTTTGCCTTACTATTACTTTTCAGAAAAGGATTCTTAGTATTCTTCCCTTGTGCACATCCCTTGCACACTCCTTCATGTTTTATCTATATTTCTGGTAAGCCAGTTACCACATTGCTTACAATTGGAAGAGCTTTTTAGTGAACATGAGAAAGCCTTCTATGCCATAGCTCACTTGTATTGATGGTACTAGTTGTTAATTCAGAATATGTATGTCCCTTTAGTTTGTAGAGACCTCCTTCTTCAACTCCAATCTCTACTGCATCATCGATAGTTTTTCCTTTGGTCCACATGAGGACTTTTCCATCTACAAAGGCAAGTCTGAAGCCTTTCTTATCTAAAGCTGAAATGGAGAGAAGCTTCTTCTTTAGTCTTGGGACATATAGGACATCCTTCATCTTCATAGGCTTTCCATAATCTAATTTATAAGATGCTTCTCCTAACCCTTTAATGGGGCACTAGGAATTATCTCCAAGCATTACTTTGTGTGGAGATTCCTTTTGTTCAAGGCAAGAGAGTGCCTCCCTGAATCCAGTCATATGCTTGGAGGCACCACTATCAATCAGCCAGGTATCATTTTCTGGTGAGACTGGTCTAGTTAGGGCAGAGATCAAAACATACTCTTCACTGGAGTCTTCATCCTTCTTTGCTTCCTCTTATTCTTCTCGATCACTGTCTTCAACAGCATGTGCTTGAAACCTTCTCATCTTCTTGAGTCTTTCTTCTTTCATGGGACCGTTAATTGTAATGTGTCCTAACTTGTGGCAATTAAAGCATTCAAAGCTTGAGAAATCTCTCTTGGGTCTTTTAAACCCTCGAGTCTTAGGAGGATGGTCATGAATCTTTCTTTTTCCTTTGGTATGGGCAGTTAAGGCTTGATCCTCATTTTCATTTAATTTTTGTTCTCTGGCTGCTATCCTCTCTTCTTCTTGGACACATTCTTCCCATAACTTCTAGAATTTGGTTAGTTTCCTTGAACAAATTCCTCAAATGAAAGCTTCCCAATCTCTTGGAAGGCCATTCAAAGTTGTCATTACAACTTTTGCTTCTTCAACCATGTCACCGATGGCTTCTAATTGATCCTTGATTTGAGCTACTCTGGTAAAGTAAGATTGCATAGTCTCTGGCTTCTGAGCTCTTACACTTTTGAGTTGACTTCTCAGGGCCATCTTCCTATTAATGTTTCTTCCTCCAAATAGCCATGATAGGGCATCAAACATTTCTTTTGGAGTCTCCATGGATTATACTTGGGGAATCAGGTTATCTTTGATTGAATCAGCTATGATTCTTTTATCTATGATCATATCCTTCTTGTGCTTCGTTTTAGCTTCAACTTCTTCTGGTTCTTTCACTTCCTCTTTTACAAATTTGTCTAGATCATTCTCTTGGAGGATGAGCATGATTCTGTACTTCCATGCTTTGAAGTTTTTAGCCCTTTCAAGATTTTCATCTAGCTTGGTACTCTTTGTCATATTTAGAAAACTGAGAACCTCAAATGGAAATAGATAGAAGGATACTTACTTGCAGAAGGCAGTTCTTGATTCACCTTCTTCCTGAGGTCTTAGGGTTTGGAGTAGAAACCCTAATTTTGCAACTGGGATCACAGGTGGAGATGAGTGATGGAAATGATGTGCTCTCCTGAGGCGAGGTAGACTGTATCTTCCTTTTCCTAAGATTGATGATGAAACCCTGGAAAAACTAAAACCCTAGTTTGTCTTGACAGCAGTAACAGGCCCAAACTTGAAAATTCTTGGAATTCAGTTTCGTCACCACAAAAAGATGCGCCCTCTTTTTTGGTTGATATGTCGAGGGATTTGTAAAAAAAACAAACCCTAGATGTGCAGTGTTTCCTTTCAGGGTGGCTCTGATACCATGTTGAAATTCTTTAAATTGTTTAGATGATACCTTAAAACAATTAGCCACTAGAAGATCACTGAAAGAACAACATGCACATAAACACAAGAACAAAAGAACATAGAGATTTTCCTCGGGGAAACCACAAGGGAGAAAAAGCCGCAAAAATTCCTTAGTATAGAATCTTGGCAAGGGGTTGGAGGTAAGTGAGTTGAGCAGCATCTAGGATGCTGCACATACTCATGTGGCACCGCACAAGGCAAAGATAACGCGATAGGTAGAAAATAGTTCACTTTTTGATATTTTCATGTCACTTTTTGTACTTGTTGACCATTTCTTTGAAATATTGGTCCTCAGTAGTTAAGTCATTTAGAAGTGGACCTTGAATGTGTAGGCGCAAGCCTATAAATAGAATAATTATGCATGTAACAATTCATCATATAGCTGGAGAATGAATACCGAACGTAATACTAGACAGAGTGATGTTGGATCTTTGTTTGTTTTTTATCTGTGAGTTGTTCTGCGGATTTAATATGATGTGATGTGGATTGATCTGAACTACTGTTTCCCGTTATCTTTTCCTGTTTTACATTGCTGCGATTCTGATGAATGATTAATGGATATGTGTAAGAATGGATAATGCGATGCTTGCTTCTTATGAATACTGTCATCTTTTGGATATGTTTTCTCCATTAGTAGATCTGTTGTAATGATGAATGAATACATGATATATGATGAATTGTTCAGTAAGTAGATTAGATCTAGAAATTAAACCAATAAACCTCTGATGCCCCAACCCTCCTCTATACTGCGGAAACTTGGTTCCGACAACCCTCCCTCAAACATCTCGGGTGATACCTCATCCGCCCTACGGGTGTTGCTAGACAGGGTAAAATCTGTCTGGGCCGATGCCTAGGGAGATCACGACGTGTTGAGCGTCGACAGATTGGAATCCCTGTGGACCGGGTTTTGTTGGTCGGGACTGTGCTAACAAATGGTTTCGTTGTCGGGACCTCGTTGCAACTAAGAGGAGGGCATGTAGCATCCGACAAATGGTTACCCAAGAATGGATGTGGCATCCGACGTGACCAGAACTTCAAGATTGGTTTGAACATAAGCTGAGAGAATTTGTTGAAGCAGAAAATCTGAACCCTGGGTTGACAATAAACAAGTGGTTAGAAAGATACATCCACGACGGTCCACACAAATACTTCTTCAGTGAGCTTCCTGTCATATTGTACGAGTGGCTGGCGTGATTCACATACAAGGAGACAAACTTTCAAGGAGGAGAACCGATGGCCTGGACCCCTGAACTGATTTAGGATCTGCAGGAAACTGACAACAGAGCATTGCGCGTCGTCGAGGTCTGGTTGGATAGTATCTTAGAGGGATATATCACCGAGTTCATTGTCGACACCAATAAAGCATACATTGAATCAGAGAGAGAGTTCTTCAACGGACCCAGAGGTAGGTTCTTATTGTCGCTTCAATTGTCGATTAAAATGTTGGTCTGCGAAAAGGGTATACTCAAGATGCACCTAGAGTAGTAGCACTTCGATGTGCGGAGGCTATGGGTACCGCGACCAATGGGGGAGAGAAATGAGAAGGTAAGGGGTAGATGGGTGCAAGTTTCGATGAGATTGTGAGGGAAGCTGAGGAAGGAAGTGGTTGTACAAGGGGAGGAGCAAGGTTCCGAAAAGAGAAGAGGCAGAGCACAGGGGAAGGTCCTGCTACGGTCGGAACGCAAGACTGTGAAGGACAACCACACAGGACGAAGCGACCCTACAGTGACGACAAGGACGACCAGGCCCAGGTTACGTCCAGAAGGATGATACGATCAAACCCCAACATCAACGTACCCACGCCTTTGCGCACTACTCCAAACTCAGGAAAAACTCCAAGTCCCACGTCGACTTGTCCGACGTGCCAGAAACAGTCTAGTGGTAGATCAACACCTGTAGGAAGGCAACCTAGGATGGAGGGTGACGACATGAAGCTAGCTTTGTTCCATGGAAACGAGACAGATGATCCCGAGCAATACTGGTTTTTATGCGAAGTAGTGTGGACTATTAGATAGGCCACTGACGATGATGTAAAGAAAGGATAGTTAGCGACTACTCTGAGGGGTTGTGCACTTGACTGGTTTATGAAGTTTATCCAAGTTCCTCAGGGAACTTCGGTGAAGACATTGGATGAGATCTAGATGAGACTAATCGAGGAATTCATAAAACTGAATTCGGAAGCACAATACATTACAGAGCTACAGGAAATCAAGCAATTTCCTAATGAGACCATTTGGGATTTCGATCAGAGGTTCAAGACACTGATGGCCATAGTCAGTTTTTCTATGAGTGATGTTTAACATAGAGAATGGTTTATCGTAGCATTTGTTTCTCATATCCGACAACCATTGATGCAACAAAAGATAGCGACGCAGAGCGAAGCCCTAGAGATTGCGATGAAGCTCGAAGCTTCACCTATCGTAGAGAGTGCAATCAAGATGAATCAAATTCAGGCGCAACTAGCGAACCTCACACTCCAACAGCAGGACATCAAGAAAAGTAAGGAGGAACACACATATATTTGGTGTACTCGGTATTAGGTAGATGGCCACACCAAAGATACTTGCTTTGACTTTGGAAACTATCTGTTATCTGGAGGTCTGAACCCATTGAATAGTGATGGTGTACCATGGTGTTGTATATGCCAAGTTTATGGGCATAGACATGAGGAATGTAGCTATATGCAAAAGATGGCGTTGAAACCTGCCAATTTATATTGTTCATTCTGTCTCTTAGTCGGGCATGAGGATAGATACTGTCGGGCATATGATCTGCTTCAGGACAAAACTTATGATTCATATTTCGTGAAGGGTGAACGTCACCGCGTAGTCCAGCAACCGCACCTGCAGCCTCAGATGTTAAGTTCTCAACCACAACTGCAGTACACCGTCGTCGCTGATGCAGTTTTCGCCACCACAGCTGCAGCCGCAGTTCGCGCCGCATCAGCCATATAATCAAATGTCGATGGACCAGGCCCAACCACAAGACGTCCAAGCAACACACTGTGTTCAACAACAACCGAATCCCTTGCCACAGCAGGTAGCTCAGCCGAAGTACCCACATCAAGGAGGATTCCAAGGTAGAGGAGGAGGATTTGGATGAGGAGGTGGACGAGGTCACGCATCTGTCAAATATTACAATTATGGATTATCTGGGCATTATTAGAGAGACTTCCCACACTTGCAGTGCTCATGTACGTATTGTGCATCGATTGATCATACCATGGAGAACTTCCCGCAGTTAATCGCAAGATGGAAAACTGGAAACATTCCACATTTGCAAGATCAAGCCTAGTTGCAGACTCATAATCAACTCCCAACCCAAAACCAGTTACAGAGCCAGGTCTAGAATCAAGTTCCGCTCTAGAATCAGACTGTGAATCAACCGTTGAACGCACCAGTAAACCAGAATCCACCACTGGCTTAGACTCCGCCAATGAACCTGACTCAAGGTCCAACAGTTGCAACGATTTTAGTAGAGGCCAAAACGCAGGATGTCGACGTCGCCATTGTCACTCGCAGAGGTGCGACGACGGGAGATGATGGACCCTGACCGCAAGTTTGATTAGTTGGGAAGAAGAAAGAAGCGTTTGATGTCGCGACTGAAAAAGAGACATTTTTTGAAACTTAGGACGTGATCGGATGGAATCTGGGTAAGTCGCCTGTTTATGAAATGCCATCCGCCTTTGACTTATCCTTAGAAGCAGGACCATTGCGACATCATGGTACCTTATAGTAGTTTTTTGAGAAATGCTTAGCACTGACACAATATCTCGAGGATCTTGTTGAGTTTGAAAGGTTGTTGTACCGTCTAGGAAAGGAGCTGAAGGACTTTGTAGTGAACTCCTTGCAGAAGAAAAAGACAGGTAAAGAGATTCGTATATATATCCAGATTGGGGACTATGAGGTGGAATCAGTCATCCTAGACATAGGATCGGATGTGAACATCTTGACTAAGCATACTTGGAAGAAAATGGAGAGCCCACCATTGGGGTGGTCCCCTGTGTAGCTGCGATTGACGAACCAAGCTAAGGTACAACCAATTGGATTGGTAATGAACTTGGTTGTAGATGTTGAAGGTATGAGAACACACGCTAATTTTGATGTGATTGAAGTCGTTAATGGGGAAGGATCCTATCCCGCGTTGCTGGGGATTGGATGGGCTAATGACAGTATGGCTGTGATTAATTTTAAGAAGCGAATGATGACATTTGAGAACCAGGAAATTCTCGTCATCGCACCCATGGATCCAAACGAGGGCTGGAGATACATTGAACCCGTGAAGGATGAAGTTGTCAAGGGGTGGGATCATGCTTACAACATCTATAAAGACTATATCCACCCGAATATTGAGGGAGAACTTGGTTGGCGCAGTGCTTGTTCTGTGTCCTCTGATTCTGATGATGTGCTCGAGAATTGGCAAAACCACATGCATGAGGTATCCTTTAGAAAGTGTGGTCTAATTACACAATCTTTGCGTCATGTTGCGAATGAAATTGTTGAATTGTCGGTATATGAAGGGTTACCTGAGCTATCTGCATTTTTAGAAATCTTTGAGGAAAGAGTCTCAGAGCCGCAACGACTATTAGCACTGGAGGAAGCACAGAAGGATACTCCTGTCTTTTGGTGGGCAGCTCATAAGAAGATGATTACTGGATGGACGTAGTGTCGCAGGTCGATGACAGTTCGTTTTGGTACCGCAGAGGTGTACCACACTGGGAAGTATGATGGGAAGAACGACCCTAACAACCATTTGGCAGAGTGTCAAACACTATGGGCAGTGCGACCAAAGGGTGAATGGGTCCATGCCTTTATTCATACCTTGGATGAAATGTCGAGGTCCTGGTACGTATCCGCAGAGCTGAGCAGAGAAATAACTACATGGGAGGAGTTGACGGTTTGTTTCTCCCACACTTTTAGTTTCGCAGACGCCAATCCTGATGTCTACAATGCACTTCAGATCATTCGGGATGAGGTCTTGAAAGTTGTGCCAGTTTCATATCCTATGGATCCACACGTGCATTGCCACATGCAATCGATGATGGAGTGCTATAATGTGTCTGGCGAGCCGAAGGATGATGATGAGTTGCGAAATATTAATATTCCAGAGACTGAAGGGAGTCGAGATGTCGCATCACCGGATGTGTCGACCAATCCCATGACTCAGTCGCTGAAGATTATGAAAGTTAACATTGGGACGAACGAG
Organism: Pseudotsuga menziesii; assembly: GCA_001517045.1. Lineage (NCBI taxonomy): Eukaryota > Viridiplantae > Streptophyta > Pinopsida > Pinales > Pinaceae > Pseudotsuga > Pseudotsuga menziesii. The sequence goes on from LPNX010438309.1 coordinate 44,307, forward strand.
AATCCAAAGTTCGCAAATGTTGGGGACTACTGGGATGAGGAGACCATGGCCAAGATCACGGATCTCCTACTTGAGTTCCAAGGTTTGTTTCCGACAAAATTCTCAGAGATGAAAGGGATATTAGGCGACTTAGGGGAAATGAAATCCTCGTTGAAGATGCCAAACTAGTGTGACAGAGACCATATCATTTGAATCTACGATACAAAGACAGAGTCAAAGCAGAGATTATGTTGGACGCTGGAATCATCGAACCTGTCGAAGAGTCAGAATTGATCAGTCATATGGTGGTCTAAGACAAGAAAACTGGCGAAGTTTGGATCTGCATTGACCTCAGGAAACTAAATGATGCTTGTATGCATGACCTGTTTCCAACACCATTCGCTGATGAGGTATTTGAAGGAGTAGGCGGTCAAGAAATGTACTCCTTTACAGACGGGTTTTCGGGTTATCACCAAATCAGAATCGCCAAGGAGGATCGACATAAAACAACATTCATCACTGAATGGGGATGTTTTCAATATACAATGATTCCTTTTGGGTTGAAGAATGCCCCTACGCTGTTCTCTCGGGTCGTCGTTGCTGCTTTCAAAAATTTCATTCAAAATTTCTTACAGGTGTACATGGATGATTGGATAGTGTACGGTCTAATCAAGGATCATTTGGCCAACCTTCGACTGATGCTGCAAAGGTGTCGCCAACACCAGATCGCACTGAACTAAAAAGTGCATTTTCTGTGCCCCATTCGGCATACTGTTAGGTCATATTTTGTGCAAGCAAGGGTTACTGGTCGATCCTGCAAAGATAGCTCTCATCTTGAGTTTGCCCCCACCAACCAATGTAAATATTCTTTGGGCAACGTTTGGGCACATGGGATATTATTGCAAATTTATCAAAGGCTATGCAGTGATCACTGCCCCTATGGAGAAATTATTGAAGAAAGATGTGGTATTCGAATGGAGTTTAGAGTGTTAGAGTAGCTTGGACACGCTGAAGGCCAAGATGGCTTCAGCCCCAATACTTGTATTCCCAGATTGGAACAAGGAGTTGCACGTTCATGTTGATGCATCTTCTATTACGCTAGGAGTAGTGCTTGCACAGCTAGGCGATGGCAACTTGGATCACCCTATTGCTTTCGCGAGTCAGAAGTTATCATTCGTAGAGAAGAATTATACAACCATAGAACGCGAGGGGCTAGAGCTGGTTTATGCGCTGTAGAAATTCAGGCATTATCTTCGAGGAGGTCACTCCAAGATGTTTATTGACCATTCGTCTTTGAAGTATCTGGTCAATAAGTCTGTGTTGGGGGGGAAGATATGCAGATGCCTACTCCTTTTTCAGGAGTTTGATTTTGAGATCACCGTGAAGCTGGGTTGCTTAAATGTCGTCCCAGATCATTTATCCATAATTGAGATGGGTGAGGAACCTACTAACATTGAAGATGAACTACCGGATGTGTAGTTGTTTCGAGTTGACATGACAGATGACCATTATGCTCTAATAATCTAGTTCTTAGCAATGTGAATTGCACCAGAAGAACTTTCCACGAGTCAAAAGAATCAGTTGGTGGTTAAAGCTTCTGACTTTGAGTTGATTGCGAGACACTTGTTTAAGATGGGACCTGCTGAAATTTTGCGTCAATGTGTCCTCCTGCATGAACAAGAGCAAATTTTGGAAGAAGCGCATGCCGACATATCTGGGGGACACTATGGAGGACAGGCTACCACGCCGAAGGTGCTTCGCACAGGGATTTGGTGGCCCACTTTTGATAATGATCCAGAAGGTTATGCGTGGAGCTGCGACGCCTGTCAACGCATTGGAAAACCATCGCAGCGGGATGAGATGCCGCTCATACCCCAGGTAACTTTGCAACCTTTTGATAAATGGGTGGTAGACTTTGTGGGTCCGATCAATCCACCTAGGAAACGAATTGGTGCGTGCTACATAATCACTATGACGGACTATCTGATGCGATGGGCAGAGGCTGCACTAGTTGTAGACTAAACTACTGCGATAGTAGCCAAATTTCTATTCGTGAATATTGTGACGTGGTTCGAGTGCCCGAGAATTTTGATGAGTGACCAGGGTAGTCATTTTATCAATTGCACAGTAAGAGCACTGACAGAAGAATTGCAAGTTCAGCACAAGAAAATTACACCATACCATCCACAGGCGAATGGAACTGTGGAGGCATTCAACAAAATATTGGAGCACACACTTACCAAGGTATGTGACACTAAGCGAGATGATTGGGATCTGAACATTCCTGCACTACTGTGGGCCTATCGCACCACATACAAGAGATTGACGGGGAAAACACCGTTCAAATTGGTACATGGGAAAGAGGTAGTTATGCCTATGGAATACATCGTTCCAAGTCGGCACATTGCTGCTGTGATTGGAATGGATGACGACGCTGCGCTAGAGGAGCGCGTAACACAACTAATACAACTTGACAAAGACTGTTTCATTGCGGGTTTCCACTAGTGCGTTGAGAAAGACCAATAGAAGGCGTGGCATGATCGTCACATAAAGAACAAACAATTTCAGCAAGGGGATTTGGTACTGCTATACGACATCAATTTCTTGAGGCATCCTGGTAAGCTACAAATGCACTGGCTTGGCCCATATCTTGTCAATTCTATTACCTCTGCGGGTGCAGTTCAATTACAACAGTTAAATAGCACGATACTGCCAAAGCTCATGAACGACATCTGCTTGAATCCTTATCGGTCGGGGGAAGGACCACGCAATGACTGAAGCAATATGCACTGAAAAAAAAATAGGAGCAGAGTAGATAGAGGAGAGAAGGGTGTGCCAAGAGGGAGTGGCTACGCAAGCATTGGAGTTAGTTGCATAGAGTTGTTGGCCCAACTACGGTAGCCAAAGGGCTGCAATATAGTCAAATCAACAATAAATGAAAATAGTTAGTCGACGACGCTTATTGAAACGATGTGCATTTATGGATGATCTGATCGTTAGCTTGACATAATCAATGGCGGATTTAGGGGATCAATGTATGATTTAGTCATGATGGTCGCAGATGATTTAGTAATGATGAATGATGGATGGGCCGCTTGCTATAAGAAGGTCCTCAATGCAGGTCAAAAGCACCATTTGAGTTGTGTTGAGTCAAATTGCAGAGAGCATTTGAAGCTAAGTTTTGTTGAAAGTAGTGTGTGCATTCTGGAGTGAAGTAAAGGGTGTGCGTTAGGGAGGTATATTGGTCCAGCATTCTGAGCACCCCTGAAACAGTACAGGTATCGAGTGAGCACAAGTCCTTGATTAAACCAACTGCCATCGTTGAAGAAATAATGAGCATGCCAGTTGGATCATCATTGATTCTGTGGGGAAAGCGAAAGGCCCAGAAGCCAAGCTTAACACCACCATAAAAATGACAGACAAGAACTTCCATCAAAGCGCAAGGAGAAGGAGCTGCCCATACGGGGTCCTCTAGCTTGGGAGCAGTCGAGTCGACGGTCCACACAGGGATCTCTATGAAGGATATTCCAGGGTACATTGCTCCTACCCGCCCTGGTGCGAAACCTCGGTGTCAGAGCAAAAATTAGAAGTATTAGCCCACACTACTGCCCCTTCCGGAAGGGATGACCTGCACCAATGACATTATCCCTGCATTGGTCAAGATGAAGTATGAGGATCACGATTTGCTGCTGTGGAAGGACATGGCGAATGAGCCCTACGAGTCATTTCTTGCGGTAGCAGGAGCACCCATCCTACGTATTCCTTAGCCATGGGTGGAAGGACTGAACAACTCTGGGTTATTGGGGCTTATCAACATACCACATTTTGGGAGATTAAACGAAGCAAATGCGTGCATCAAATAGATTTTGGCATGTTTTTATGGAGGAACGTTGTGGTTGGACCCACCAATCATTCTCACGGTAGATTTGATTTATGAAATTACAGGATTGCCGAAGGATCGAGAAGACCCATCATAGTATTTCAAAGGACAAGATAATGATAAGCGTTTGGCGGCTCAGTTGAAGGAGTGGTATGATTTGCAACGAGATGGCAGAGCCTATCGCATTGACAACATCAATGACAGAACAGTGCCTATTGGCTCCCGAATACTGGCAAGTAAGATTGTCTGAAAGAATCTCCCTATTCAGTGCACTTCGGGAGTTATTGCATGTGCGCATAAATGTGACGAGGGAGTCCACATGAACTGGTCCCTCTTTTTGTTGAATCAGCCGACGGAGGATGCGGTCGCAGTTCAGGCTGGAGAGCGACCTTTTTCTTATAGTTGGCTACTAATCTTGATTGTGTTGATAGCTTGGATGGAGCTAGAGGATTACCAAGGAATGACGGTTGAAGCTGCTAAGGTGTGCAAGGGTGCACGATATCAAAACTTATGGTGGGTGGAGGAGGAGAGTCAAAAAACAGATTGTGCGATCCACTTTTGGGTATACTGGGAGGCATTGCAAGCAACAACGGTCAAAATGCTAAGGTTATCGGATGCAATAGTAGTGAAATATCAGCGGATTATGTGGATCGCCATCGGACAACACACTATTCAGATCCAGGCACGCTGCGACCCTAGTAAGCAATGGCTGCCCATGGCCTATAAGGTGACAGATGAAGAATTAGCAACAATGGCTCAGGATTGGCCTGCAGAATGGCATGACCCAGTCAGTGCAGATGAAGTATCAAAGGGGCCACTTGCAGATGCCCCTAAAGAGCCTATGCACCAAGAGCAGAGTCTTCATGAGTATGATGGAGAGTCGTCTACTGATATTGATCCAGACGCACAACACATCCTCAACGAGATCAGAACGAAGCACAGAATGGAGCAGGATGCCGACAGTAGTACTAGATTAGTGCTGGAGGCCCAATTGCAACGGCTTATTAAGGTCAACATGGATTCATCTGATACAGCAGCGAGTGCAATGCTCTAGTCCACCCAGGAAGGCTTTTTTGAGGTAAGAAACAAGTTGAATTCTGTTTATAATGCTATTTTTAAGAGAGCACCAGAGAGTGTCCCTGTGTAGGAATTCCCATTGATTAGCACCGGGCCGTGAGCTAGGAACATCCAGGTTCCCCCGATTGAAATCGACGTAGGAAATGTAGATGTGACTTCCTCACTGCACCAGCTGCAAAGTATCGCCTTAGATATCAACAAGATATCGACCCAAACTTTAGTACACATGCAACGGGTCTCCAACTAGGAGTTGGATGATAGGTAGAAGGAGCTCAACAACCAGTACCTGCAGTTGCAGAACAAAGATGAGAAGCTCAGGAAGGAAGTAGAGGGGCTGAAACAGGGAAGGAGTAGCTCGCAACAAAAAGAGTGTAGGAGATTGAAGCCTTGAAGACGACGTAGGACCAACTAGTGAGGAAAGCTGCTGCGAAGATTACTGCATTAAAAAGGAAACCGACCGCCTTGTTATTGAAAAGGTGCAGCTGTTTGCTAGAAGAGGCGAGGTTGAAGAGGCTGTTGATGTAGCCTATCAACACATCCACGAAAGCACAGCAGAACTGGATGCAGTCGCTAAGGCCAAGTGACTTGGAGAAGTCATTGTGTAGCTCCAGAGGGACAACAACCTGCTAAACACTATGGTATACCTGGACACACCACCAGAGCAGGCTACGGAGCGAAATACCACCATTGAAGATATTGCGGCATAGTTTGATGAACTAGAGAAAAATGCTAAGAAGATCATCGTGGTAATGATAGAGTTTTGGGGTAATATTGTTAACGATGAGTAGCTAGAACAACTTACAACACAATTGCAAGAAGCTGAGAACCAGTTGGCCACACTGAAGGAATCACTGCGGACCATGTTTCCCATTGTGTCAATCACGCAATATGCTGAGTTAAAGGAGCTGCAGCAGCGGGTGGTAAAAGCTCAGGAACGACAACCGAAACGCATTGACCAGCTCGACGAGTTTCAAGAGCTTGGAGCCCAACTGTCGACAAAAGTTGTTGCTGCGTTGCAAGCTGTGCAGGACGGTAAGAAGGAAATCAATGCAAAGATGGTGGAACACCTATTGAAGCAGCATCGACTTATGTGTCAGGATGTTATTGAGAAAGTCAGAGTACAGGTCACCAAAATTTCTCAGCAATATGATGACTTCAAGATGAAGACCAATGAGTACACCATGTCCATCTAACGTGGCTCGAGGATGTGCCACAAGACAGTGATGAGGGAATGTTAGCAAGGGATTGGAGGTAAGTAAGTTGCACAACATCTAGGATGTTGCGCATACTCATGTGGCACCGCGCAAGGAAAATATACCGTGATAGGTGGAAAATAGTTCACTTTTTGTACTTGTTGACCATTTCTTCGGAATATTGGTCCTTAGTGGTTAAGTCAGTTTGAAGTGGACCTTGAATGTAAAAGATCAAGCCTATAAATAGAAGAATTATGCATGTAACAAATTATCATATAGCTGGAGAATGAATACCGGACGTAATACTGGACATAGTGATATTGGATCTTTGTTTGTTTTTTATCCGCGAGTTGTTCTGCGGATTTAATATGATGTGATGTGGATTGATCTGAACTGTTGTTTCCAATTATCTTTTCATGTTTTACATTGCTGCGATTCTGATGATGAATGATGAATATATTTGCGTATGAATGGATAATGCGATGCTTTCTTCTTATGGATACTGTCACCTTTTGGATCTGTTTTCTCCACTGGTAGATATGTTGTAATGATGAATGAATAGATGCGATATGATGAATGGTTCGGTAAGTAGATTAGATTTAGAAACTAAGCTGATGAACCTCTTATGCCCCAACCCTCCTCTATAGTGCGGAAACTTGGTTTCGACAGCCCTCCCTCGAACATCTCGGGTGAGACCTCATCCGCTCTGCGGGTGTTGTTGGACAGGGTAAAACCTGCTGGGTCAATGCTCAGGGATATCGTGGCGTGTTGAGCGTCGACAGAGTGGAACCCCTGTCGACCGAGTTTTTTTGGTCGGGACTACGCCAACATAGAACTCAACCAGTTCAGTGTGAAATCCAGACAACAATTGTTTCCTTCTTTTTTTGTGCACTACTACTTCTCTCTCTTGCTAAAACCAGCTTGAGTGAGTGTGTCTAAATGAAGGGAAGCACCTCCCTATTTATATTCTTCTATTGACTTGACTTCTAACTTGGTGGGGTCGACTTTACTAGCTGTCAGGGCCAACTTGTCCAACTAGACATTACAAATAGCATTTATTATATTGACACTTGGGTACTAATGACCCGACTTACATTCAGAGATTTACATTGCTTCTTTTAATGATACCGACAAGACCAATCTCATCTCCTGAAGGAGAAATACAATACTACTTGGAATATCTTCCGAAGTTACAATAAATTAACAAGGATGCCACCAAAAAACAATGAATAGGTTTATGAAAGTAGCACATTTAAACAATTTCCTTACACTCGGTCACATGCAAGAGTTAAGAGAGTACAAATTGCAAGTTGTAACAAGTCTCCAAAAGAATATTTTCATTCCATCCCTTTAACATAAAATCAAATGTTTAAAAATGAATATATGTTGAACTTTCTACTTTTTGGAAACCCCCCCAAGACCAAACAAACACTGCTTTGATTCACAATTGAGGACATGTACACTTGTTTCCAAGCAATCAAGAATTCCATTTCTGTGATGATCTGATATTGGGTTTTCTTTTGATTTTATGTTCTTATTATTTTCCCAAAGAGGGTGTGATTTGTTAAAAAAATGGTTTTAAGCAGATAAGCAAAAAACGTATCATACAAGACTAATACTAAAAACAAAATAGTACAATAGAGAAGTTTAAATCTAATAAAGTAAAAGATAATTTATTTTTTTCAACTTTAACAATTTCAGATATGACTGAGTTAAAGTTGAAGCACACATTAAACAAATGCAAACATATAATAAACAAAAGTAAGAGTAATTACACAAAACGGTAGTAGCAGTAATTGACCTAACATGAAACAAAAAAAAGAACAAGTTTGATAACTTACTTGGTGAATTGGGACGTTCCTTATATTCAGAAATTTAGCTTTCAGAACAGTATATGCCTATTACAGGAAAGTCAACAAATGAAACAAAAGTGACCCTTACATGAGGGTCTATACATACCACAGAGTGAGAGAGAGAAAAAAAAAGATATATGATAGGTTTAGACAGGTAGAGGAATAGGTACAACAAGCAAGATCAACGTTTGAACTTCAAGAAAGACAGTAAAAGGGTGAAAGACACCTCACAACATTTCTATTTAAACAAGGGGAGCCTCAAAACATAATACACATAGAAGTGGAAACCATAACAACCCTTAAACAATGTAGTGGTGGTCACCTTCAGGTAATAACACATGTTAAGTGAACAACAGGAGACATCGCATCTTCTCTATAAGGTATTGGTGGTCACTTACAGGCCATATTAGAACTAATACCAACAGTGGCAGGCCTCAAGGCGAATGCGTTAAATAATGGACATGAAGGCTCAAAATATTCCTCATTGGTTTGGCGAATAGAAACCTGGCACGTGTCTTCATACTATTTTGGTGATAATTAACGTGTTTTCCTCATATTTGATGGTCGGTCTTCTATTTTCCTCCGATTTGGTCATCAACGTAATTAACGTGTTTTCCTCCTATTTAGTGGCTTACTTCATCATGTGAATTCAACGTTCTGATTCAACTCTCATGAGGGTCAATTGCATTGCTAACAAATGGGTCATACCTTTTCACACTTACCTTTCATCCCATCCGTCTATATGCACACAACCACAACCACAACCAAAACAAGGTAGATAATATTCATTCTTCCGCGTGGAAGTTTTGGCAGAGGATAAATCAAGTGTTCTGATATTGGCATCCAAAGCAGCCAACAGCCATGGATAGAGAACCAAGAGATCTACAGTTCCTCTGAATCAGGGGAATCGTTGAGGAGGCTTTCAAGATCCTTATCTCCTTCACTAAACTGCTAGGGTCTCTCACCCTAACCCTTGGTCTCCCCCTTAGTTTCACAATTATGGGGCACCATTTGGTTTCTGAATGTCTGGTTCAGAAATTGTGAGAATTGGGATGGATTATAAGAAGGTGAAGGAGTATGTTTATGAGAGTGTGGAGTGAGGGCCTATTGAGACGATTGGTATTGTGGGGCAGGATTTCTATGTAGGATTATTTGTTGTGCACGAGTAATTAAAATTGCATTTGCATTTATTTCCAAAATAATTCAAAAAACCACTAACTATTCTCAGGAGCTATTGTTGAAGAAGTTGGAGAGTGTATGGCCTCATCATATTCTACGATGCATGACAAATATGAACTTGAAGAACTATGTGATATGCTGGTGGATATTGTTAGGGTTTCCCATGTGTAACTATCTTAGGATCATAAAGCATAGAAATAAAGGTTAGAAGCCCTTGTTGGATAGAAAAGTAGAGGCCTTTCTATGCTGAAAGGTTTCTACAATTCTAACTAGTAAGTTGTTTCTTTGAGGGAGATTTCTTGACCGACCACTAATTCATTTTTTCCTAGGGAAATTGGATACTACTTTATATAATCTACGGTTGCATTTGTTTCGGAAGCAACTGGTGAGGATACTCATGTACAACCTAAAACACAAACCCTTTTCTGTATTTTCAATTTTCTCAAGTAATGATGTGTCTTTGGATTGCTATGGTGCAGAAAATGTAGATAGATACCAAAATGAAAAGTGGCCTCTCATTTTTCATAAATTGGATTCTTTGTAATGAGGATAACTTATGGGTTTCTTCAAATGCATAAGCTTCTTTGGACTTATTCATTTAAATTATTTTCCATCGATGTGATGTATGTGGTTAACTTTTCAAGCCACAATTTTAGATTTTTTTTATGTGCAATGATATATATATAGTTTGGATACCAACAATTATCAATTTGAATCGAATGACGAAATATACAAATATACTTGTTTATGACTGTAAGTAATTAGCCATGCATATGGTTGTAGTTAATTGGTCAAATGCACATGCACAGGTCACCGTCGAAGGTTTGTTTGTTAACGAAGAAGGGTCTTTCATGCGGGTTTCCAACAATCACCATGAAGCAGTGAGGGACGAACATGGGATTGCACAGGAATAACCCTACCACTTCTCTGTAGAAAGCACCGATAAAACAACTGAAAATTAACAATCTCTCTGTAGATTGGGCATACCCATTGACATGTTTATTTTAATTGTTTGAAGATTTATTGTACTGATGGAAGCTCTAAAACAGTCAGCATGGGAAGCAGGTTCTCTTCATAATCAAATAATAGTCCATGTGTTACACGTTTTGGAAGAGGAATAAGAATAAACTTTCAAGAGGGACCGGTAGGAATAATATATCATATAATAAGAGAGCATGGTAGGGTCAAGACAAAGGGGTAGGGTTACATGTTTAAGGTGGGCGTTAGAACATAGGATCAACAAGTAATTGTCAACACAAGACAAAGCATAAACACCATAAATCAAGGATGGATAAACACATATCAAATGACAAGATGAAGGATGTAATAACAAGGTGACGATAGAACACATTTTATCTATCTCTCAAATGTACAACTGTTTAATACGCTAACTGAAACTTGTATCGTCACCATATAAGGAAGGTCAAAATTAAATGATAGTTTCATAGTATGAAGTGTCACAATGATAATATGGTAGATTTTTTTTTTGCGAACAACATATAAATGGATTTGCATTTATAAAAAATGGTTAGCAGACCTATTTGCTAAGTTTTGAAATTTCTTTAAATGAAAAAAAATCCTATGTTTAAAAGAATAAGCTAGTAAACGATGACCTTACCTGAGCTAAATCTCTTTTGTTTTTGTTTTTTTTTCTATTTGTAATGTTAAGCTAAATGTCATTCGTATTATAACTTTTGAGACTCATAAAGTATTTTTATAGTCATAGAAAAAAGGCTGAAATACTCACAAATGAATAAGACATGAATTTCAATGTTAGTATATCATGAGTTGAATATGTTCCAATGCTATGAATTGAGATTATGATGCAAAGCATGAAGTCAATAGTTGTTATCTTCTGACTTGTTGACAATTTTATTTGGTAAATAGAACTTAATAAAAACCTCTAACTATAAAAGGTGAGATAATAAAGGCATGTCTATATATATTATAGATATGAAGATATATAATGGTGGGTCGATTTCAATGCCACAACTGAATAGGAAAGTAGATACATACCAAGAAATCACCATAGATCTTACATTCAAATTTATTTTTGCATAGTGATTTACAATTAGTTCAACAAAAGATGCAAGTTAATATGCCTTGCAAAAAGACTTTTTTTCTTTGCATATCATCCCTTGCATTAAAGTCACGATCAAGAAAGTTAAGACTTTCTTTTAGAAACTTGCCTTTCTAGTCGTGGCATTGAAATCAAGTGACCATTGTATATCTTTATATCTATAATATACATGTAGAATGTTCAACATGTCTTTGAATGGCCAAACATTGACAATAAATTATAGTATATTAAAAAAACGTTTGCATTATATTATATGGAATCATCCTAGTAAATTACATTAATGGGAAGAAAGGAAACACAGGAAAGACATGTCTATATATATTATAGATATGAAGATAGACAATGGTTGTTGGATTTCAATTCCACGAGTGCAAATGAATGTTTATACATAGCAGGAACGAACCAAAAATCGTATATGCAAATATATTCTTGCATTGTGATGTGCAATGTTGATCAACAAAAGATGTAATTTATTATGCCTTGAAAAAGACTTGTGTTCTGCTATCTATCCCTTGCATTAAAGTTATGGTGAAGAAAATGAAGACTTTTTTCCATAAATTTTTTTTTCGTTGCGGAATTGAAACCCAACAATCAATGTATATCTTGATATCTATAATATATAAGCATACTAACCCTTGCATCAAAGTTATAGTTAGGAAATATAAGGCTTTCTTTCATAGTTTATGTAGCTTCTATATGCAAGAAGTTAATAATGTTTAAGAGTTGAATGATTTGTATATGTTTAAAAAAATCGCATCCGAATTGTTTAAATTACATCCGTGGACCACAAATCAACGACTAATATTAAAAATTCCAAGGAATAAATTTCCCATTGTGGGAATTTTATGAATTTAAATGCACTGAAAGCATAATTGAATTTTTTTCTAGCACAACTATGGTCTAAAACTGTACAACAGGGTGAAAGAATACCTGTGATTTTGATTAGGTGTCCAAAAAATGGAATTCTCAATTTGACACTAACCATATAGCAATTCAAACCAACAATAAATCCATTGTCCTAGGAATTTTCCTAAGAGAGCTTGCATGAAGTCTTAAGTCAGCATTCAAGGTTTTCTCCAAGCGATTCTTACTTTCCTTTGATGTACTCTTAGTGTAAAACTTCAATTGAAGACAAAGGAGCTTCACCCAAATTGAAATTCCTTTAGAAACCCCTAAACATGAGTTAAAGCATTGATGCAGAACAATTTGTAATAAATCCAAAGAGGAAAAATAAAAAATGAGAATTGTTCCACATGAATCCATGCAGAGGTATGTGTGTATCTGTTTGCTATGTTAATGAGTTGTTCCAGTTTTAATTGTTGGAGAAAACTATGTTGGAAACAACAATTATGAACAACTTGCACAATGAAACTCTCAAAATGACACTAAACACATAGCAATTCAAACCGGCAGTAAATCCATTGTCACAGGAATTGTTCTAAAAGAGTTCACATCAAATCTTAAGTAGCATTCATGTGGAACAATTTGTAATAAATCCAAAGAGGATAAATAAAAGACGAGAATTTTTCCACATGAATCCATGCATATGTGTTCTATGTTAATCAGTTGTTCCAGTTTTAATTGTCGGAGAAAACACTGTTGGAAGCAACAATTATAAACATCTTGCAAATGAAACTCTCAAACTGACACTAAAAACATAGAAATTTAAATCAATAATAAATCCACTGTCATAGGAATTGTCCTAAGACAGTTTGCATGAAATATTAAGTCAACATCCATGTGGATGTTCTAAGGTTTGTATTACTCTCTCTTTAGTTAGATCTCAATGTAATAAATAGGATTATACCCATCCATATCTAATTTAGGTAAATTAGGTATAGCCTTGTTCATACTAAAGTTGCCATGAAATGGTTGTATAAAATAAGCATGTATGTCAAACTAAATTGCAAGTATTATGGATAAATCCATTGTCCTAGGAATTGTCCTAAGAGAGATTGCATGAAGTATTAATTCAACATTCAAGGTTTTATCCAAACGATTCTTACTTTCCTTTGACGTCCTCTTAGTGTAAAACTTCAATTGGAGAGAAAGGAGATTCACTCAAATTGAAATTCCTTTAGAGAACCCTGAACATGAGTTAAATAATTGATGTGGAACACTTTGTAATAAATCCAAAGAGGAAAAAAAAAAGAGAATTGTTCCACACGAATCCATGCAAAGGGATGCATGTATCTATTTGCTATGTTAATGAGTTGTTCCAGTTTTAATTGCTAGAGAAAACTCTGTTGGAAACACCAATTATGAACGACTTGCATAATGAAACCCTCAAATTGACACTAAATGCATAGCAATTCAAACCATCAAGAAATCCATTGTTATAAGAGAGTTCACATGAAATATTAAGTATCATTCATGTGGAATAGTTTGTAATATATCCAAAGAGGAAAAATAAAAAAATGAGAATCGTTCCACATGAATCCATGCAGAGGGATGGGTGTATTTTTTTGCTATGTTAATGAGTTGTTCCAGTTTTAATTGTTTGATAAAACTCTATTAGCAACAACAGTTATGAACAACTTGCACAATGAAACTCTCAAATTGACAGTAAACACATAGAAATTCAAACCAACAATAAATCCATTGTCATAGGAATTTTCCTGAGAGAGTTCACATGAAATCTTAAGTCAACATCCATGTGGATGTTCTAAGGTTCGTATTACTCTCTCTTTAGTTAGCTCTCAATGTAAGAAATAGGATTATACCCATCCATATCTCATTTAGGTAAATTAGCTATAGCCTTGTTGATACCATAGTTGCCATGAAATGGTTGTATAAAATAAGCATGTATGCCAAACTAAATTGCAAGTATTATGGATAAATCCATTGTCCTAGGAATTGTCCTAAGAGAGTTTGCATGAAGTCTTAAGTCAACATCCATGTGGATGCTCTAAGGTTCGTATTACTCTCTCTTTTGTAATATCTCAATGTAAGAAATAGGATTATACCCATCCATATCTAATTCAGGTAAATTAGTTATAGCCTTGTTGATGCTATAGTTGCCATGAAATGGTTGTATAAAATAAGCATGTATGTCAAACTAATTTGAGAGCATTATGGGTGAAAGGTTGGGAAAGCACACTAGAGACACATGTTAACATGACATTTTTTTGGGTAGACTGCATTGATAATGATAGTGTCTTGATTGTCAGCCCATATAAATGCTAGTATTGTTTTTTCATGCTTTTGAGGGTGTGTCGTGCGAACCTCCTCACATCTTCTTGCATCATGTTTCCCAGTCCCTTGGAAAGATCCATAAATGATGTTGCATGACATCTTTTTGCAGTGGGGAATTTTTAAGCCAAGGCCAATTGATACCTTAACTTTCTCAAAACTTGTACCAACTTGAAGTTGTCTTTGTTTGGATTTAGAAAATCCAATAAACTTGGCACGTATTTACAATCTCCTTGTGTTGAGTGTGCTACTTCTATGCAGTAGAACCTTCCTTACTACCAGAGTTATGTGAGCAGTAAAACGATCATGATGTTGATGGAGGTACAAACTACCATTCAAGGAGTCACTTCCCATTGAAAGAATTCCGATTACATTGATGGTAAATAGTGTGGTAGCAACATTGTTCTACTCTAAGCAGATAGATATTATTCCTCTTAATGTAGTCGAGGAAAAGACAATGGTATCCTCTTATAAGTCTTTTGAGTGCTTCATCCTATAGTAAGAGTGACTAATTCTTTAATAGATTAAGTTAGTAAACAAAGAGCTTACATGAAAACTTCTTCTCTTTAATGAGATTTAGCTTGCTTACTTTGGTTTTATTGTCCCCCTTACAAGAAGAACGAGTCTCTTTTTCAAGCATCAAATTCTATGGATTTGAGATATGCATCCTTAGAAATACCGACAAGCATTAAAAGGCTATGTCTTTCAGCTAACACATCTCTTGCAAAGGATTTTAGCTCACACGTGCTCTACTAATGATTTCAGCTATGCATTCTTTGCAATACTGACAAGCTTCAAAATATATGACCTTAGTTAAGTTTCTTTTTCACGACAGAGCGAATGCGTGTCATGATTTATGGAAGGTTCATGACCTTTTTCATCTTCAGAACAGAGGGAATGTGCCACAACTTACGGAACCTATGGAATCTTCTATCCATGTCTAAAATTTTGGGGCAAATCCATATCTGATCCGACAATCCGTGGATGCAATCCCTAGGGTGCGAGGATCTGATAAGTATTTTGAGTGCGTCATCCCATAGTAAGCAAACAAATTCTTTTACAAAGTAATCTGCAATAACAAATTGTGTAAAAGAATAGGGAGTGCTTCATCCTATAGCAAGTAAACCATTTATTTTAGAGAGTAAGCCACAATAACAAATTCGGTAAAAGAATGGGGATTGTTTTACCCAAACTATATGTAGAAATGCAATGCACAAATTAGGATTGATTTCTCATAGTTCACTATGCTTTGAATCATTTAAGTAAGTGGAAAAACATTCTATCCACACAAAACAATTCTACTATTGTCACAATAAATGCAATGTTGTTGGAGTGTCACTTTGTGATTACCTTAGTCCCATGGTTTTGGTTCAGGTTTGCTTTTGAATTCGTTGACAATGAAATTTGGATTGTATATGCCACCTTCTAATGGGAGGATATTCCCTGCAGGTGGATAGGAAAATTGAGTTTGTAGTCAAACACTTGAATTTGTCGTTGTTCAAGCTAACTAAAAGTGCATGGTTGACCATGGTAGTTGTAATTTGATGTAACATAATATATATCATCTGATAGGTTTCACTTTTCAAAGGGTCAAAATGGGTCATTTTAAAATCTCTCCATTAGTATTTTAAAGGGTCAGGTCTAATTGGTATTGGAGTGATTTATGAATAAGCTTAAATGTTAGAAACAAGGTAGATAGGTGGGATTTAAGATGGTTTAACCATGTCTAATGTATGTTATGCCATGTGACTCAAATTATGAACAACTTGAAAAATGAAACCCTCAAATTGATACTAAACATATAGAAATTCAAACCAACAATAAATCCACTGTAAAAATTGAGGTGGACAAGCAAGCTTCCATGTCCCATGTATGTTATTTCGTGAGACTCTGTTAATCCAGTTGGGAACAACAATTATGCACAACTTGCACAATGAAACTATAAAATTGACACTAAATATATAGCAATTAAAACCAACAATAAATCCACTTTCAAATATGTGCAAGATAATCTATTTTTGTTTTAATATCATTAAAGGAGTTGTATAAATTACATCCATGGACCAAAAATTAACGATTAAAACTAAAAATTCCAAGGAATACATTTCCCATTGAAAAGTTTAGAGGAGAGGAAAATTTAAAGACATAGAAAGTATATTAAGATGATCAAATGAAACTTTGTGCATATTAGACTCATATTCTCATTGTGGCTTATGAGTTTTGCACGAAGTACCAAAATTACTTCCACTGAATAAGACCAACCTTTCAGTATGAAAAATCTTCTAAGAATTTGATTCAGCGGAATTTTCCCAAATTCAAGTTAGATTCATACAAAAAACCCTACTCTAGCTAACCCTCGAGGCTAAAAAATGTTTGGAAACATCTCATCCCACCCTCAAGCGCTTAACCAAGTATTATATTTCCAGTACCTCACCAACCCCAATCAATCCATAAGGAGCAAACATATCAAAAGTTGTGTTTGAAAAAATAATCAACTCAGACTCGAATTCGGTCAAGTTAACCCTCAATCGAACCAACTCGGCCCACGAACTGGTTTGGGTGATCAGTTTGGTACCGAACCAAGAATCATGGTCAACTTGGATTTGAACTCAATCTAGTTGATCCTCAACTAAACCAATTGGGTCCTTGAACCAGTTCAACCCAAAACTAGTCAATTGGGCCTAGCCCGTACCAAGTCAATCAAGCCATTATGGGATTTGACATACGCATACGTATGGTGAAAAACTTTATTTTGATAAGAATAAACTAAATACCTAGAAAAAACTAAATACTATAGGTGCAACAATGCAAACATGTCTTATGGAAATAAGTGTGCCTATATGTGTGATTTGAACCTGCGACCATAGGCTGGAAAATGAACCCCTTGTTGATAGAAAATGAAGATAGGAGATCTACATTGATCTCTTCAACAAACCGTAACCCAATCACCAAACCTACAGATTTATAAAAAAACACAAGAGAGATGTTAACATACCATATCTTTGTCCAAGAGACATCAACCATAACCAAGAACAATCAACCACACAAATAGAGTGAAATACCACAAGTAGAGTGAATTCTTAAGAGCCCTTAGGAAAATAATAAATGCATTCACTTTACTGATATGATACAAATAAAAAGTGTAACCTTTGTATTTATACATTTTGTATTTATACATTGTTTAGGGACTCATTGTGTCTATTTAGAACTTATTGTTCGACAATTTTTGCCCATTTCCCTATTTTTCAACTTTTTCCTAGATTTTTAATTTTTTGGACCCTTGCCAAAATTTTGGAAGGCATACAAAACATCCTTAACCAACGCACTCAGCAGACATCACCACTCTCTGTTCAAGGACATAATGATCTACACACAACTGGACAAGCGATGGGAAATGAAAAACCTGTGGCACAAAAGCCTTGACCAAATTGGATCATTGGCAAAGGTTAATGAACTCAGTTAAATTGGCAGCATTTTGATTTATTTGGTTGATGTCCTCATACAAATCAGTTATAGAAAGGATAGGGTCATGGATTTATCCATCCTTGTGCATTAAATTGTCTTACATGGCATTTTCTAGCACCGACAAGGTCACTGAGCTAAGGGTTGATGCCATTTCCAATTTTAGCTAAAATTGAACAAAGTAACAGGTAGAATGAATCGCGAGGAAGCTGAGAGGATTACTACTGGGTAAAATCCATATTGAACCAATCAATTTTGAAGGAGCTTAGTATTTTAGGGTTGTCGACATGAAAATATCAGAAATTTGAGTTAACAGGTAAAAATTGGAGAAGTTAATGGATTAAAATTACCTCAAAGCTAATCCACCAGGCCAGGCCAGTGAGAGATGAAAACATATGTATAAATCAACGAACATTAGGGCATTAGAGGATCTACCTTCATTCACGAGATGGTGCTTTACGAACTACGCCATGTCTACAGGGATGACATTATTGGACTTCCCACAATCTGCATTCAGTATTATGCATGTTTGTCATAGATGGGCTTGTATTAGACTTTAATTACAATGGCTGACAAAAAATCCTTACCAGCACACTCAACAGGCATCACCACTTTCTATTCAAGGACATAATGATATACACACAACTGGACATGCGATGGGAAATGAAAAACCTATGGCATCAAATCCTTGACCAAATTGGATTGGCAGAGGAAAATGAAGTCATTTAAATTGGTAGCATTTTGGTTTATCTCGTTGATAGCCTCATACAAATAACTTATAGCAAGGACATGATCATGGATTTCTCCATCTCTGTCCATTAAATTGTCTTACGTGGCCTTTTCTAGCACCAACAAGGTCACTGAGCTAGGGATTGATGCCATTTCCAATTTTAGCTAAAATTGAACAAAGCAACAGGTAGAATGAATCATGAGGAAGCTGATAGGATTACTACTGAGGAAAATCCATATTGAAACAATGAATTTTGAAGGAGCTTGAGTTTTTAGGGATGTCGACATGAAAATGCCAGAAATCTGAGTTAAAAGGTAAAAATTGGAGAAGTTAATGGATTGAAATCACCTAAAAGCTGATCCATCGAGCTCGTGAGAGGTTAAAAACGTCTGTATAAATCAGAAAAAGGTAGGGCATCAGAGGATCTACCTTCGTTCACAAGATGGTGCTTTATGGCCTCTTCCATGTCCGCAGGGACGACATTATCCGACTTCCCACAATCAGCATTGAGTATTATGCCTATTTTTCATAGACATGCTTGTCTTTGTCTTCAATAGCAATGGATGATCGCTTGGCTGACGACTGCTCGACCTCCATGGGTGTTTCATGGCTTCTTGAGCGTTTTTGCCTTGTAATTTTTCCTTGGGTGCCTTCTCTACAGATTAGTTGTCATTCTCGTTTTGAGAATGAACCACGACGACCACGTATTTTTGTGAATTGAAAGGAGTTGAAGGGTGGTGCATTGAAGGCTCTGAGAAAGGATGGAAGGGTGAACTGAAAGGCCCTGATAGGAACCGTGCCTGCACAAGAAGAAGGATCTAGAGGAAGCATGAAGAAGGATTGAGTATTTAAAATCCCACTCTTATGCAAACAGTCCGTCAAATAGGAGGAAAATGCGTTAATTATTGCCAAAATAGTATGAAGATAGGTGTCAGTTTTCTATTCGTTAGACCGATGAGGAATCTTTCAAGACTTCGTCTCCATTGTTTACTGCCTTCAGCATAATTATTTTATTATTTTGAATAAAAATGGTTATAGATTTGTATTGAAGTAGCATTGTAGCCAAATAATCCAACAAAATAATACATAAGAAAAGAAAGTTTAAAGCCAAAATATTTGAACAATATCTCAAAATATCAACATTATTGTTTACTCTAGTTGTTGGTTTCAAGATTCCATTTCTATACCCATCTACCCTACAAGTATAAATCATAATATATTCTCCTAGAAAAATTACTATTTTCCAAAACATTACATAATTTAAACACTAATGAGAATCAAGCTCATTGTGGGCCTTTTTATTGTTACCAGACTTGGTTCACAAAATGACATAGGATTTTTTCATGGCTTGGGTTGTTTGTTGTTACATAATGACATAGGCTTGTTGACATCAATAGTAATACAAAACATAAATGGAGGGAAGTTAAGTGGGATAAGGTAATGCAAAGTTACATTTCAAAGGAACCTAGGCCAACAAAACAAGCTCTTTGAAAATGTTTAAGGAAAAGAGAAATTCAATAGAGGTCCAAATGATTTCTCCCGGGAGAGGAAACAAGGTTAAGGGTCTAGAGGGATTATTGGCATTTTTTTATGAAAGTTATTATGACATATTCATTTATGTTCCTTCACTAAGTATTTCAACTAGGTTATATCATATTTGAAAGATCAATGGATGGTTATATCACAAACGCCATAAGTTTCTTTTTTTCCTATTCATTTGCAATTATGTTGAACAAAACATAAATGGTGAATGTGAAATGCGGAAAGGCAATGTGAAGTGATGTTTTCAAGGAACCTAGGAGAAGTGATTAAACAATTTGAAAATGTGTAAAATACTACAAGTCCAAAAGGTACACAATGTTTATGGAATAGAGAGAGTGAAAAGAATGAGAGTGAAAGGGAAAAAGAGATGGGAACTATCGGGAGTTGGTCATTGTATATAGATCCAAAATCCTATAAAAAAATCATTATACTACAAAAAAGAACTCATAGACTGACTTGGAAATGTTGGAATTTATGGAATATACTATGTTGTATAAAAATGGAGGGTAAATCCACATCACAATTCTCACATTTTTGGAGCAAATGATTTAAAAGCCACTATGGGATTCCTAATTATTACCAGACTTGGTTCACTAAATGGCATATGCTTGTTTCATTGCTTGGGTTGTTTGTTTTTGCATAGTAACATCCTCATTGACATCAAAAGTAATACAAAACATAGTTAAGGGAAGTCAAGTGGGATACGGTAATAAAAAATAATATTTTAAAGGAACCTAGGCCAACAAAAAAAGATTTTTGAAAATGTGTTAAATACTGCAAGAACAATTACTCAATGTTTAAGGAAAAATGAAATTCAATAGAGGTCCAAATTATTTATCCCAAGAAAGGAAATAAGGTTAAATGACTAGAGGGATTATTGGCATATTTTTATGAAATTTCTGATGGCGTATTCACTTATGTTCCTTCAATAAGAATTTCAGCTAGGTTATATCATATTTGAAAGATCAATGATGTTATATCATAAATGCCATAATTTTTTTTTCCCTATTCATTTTCAATTGTGTTGAACAAAACATAAACGGGGAATGTGAAATGGGGAAAGGCAATGTGAAGTGATATTTTCAAGTAACCTAGGAGAAGTGAATAAAGAATTTGAAAATGTGTAAAATACTACAAGGCCAAAAGTACACAATGTTTATGGAAAAGAAAGGGTGAAAAGAATGAGAGCGAAAGGGAAAAAGAGATGAGAACTATCAAGAGTTGGTCAATGTAGATAGAACCAAAATCCCATCAAAAAAATCAATGTACTGCCAAAAATAACACATAGGTTGACTTAGCAATGTTGTAATTTATTGAGTATACTATGTTGTATAAAAATGGAGGGTAAATCCATGGATGTAATTTCATCACAATTCTCACATTTTTGAAGAAAATGCTTTAAAATCCATTTTCCATGAATGCTAATTTTGCTATGACATATCTGTAAACATAGAATTTGTCAAATAAATGAAAGGTTGCTATGTAAGGTATACTATATAAAAACCCATGTTTTCTCTACAATTGAGAGATAGATGGTCAAGATGTTGTGATATAGATTATTGTGGTTGAAAGTAGGAATATACAATAGACTGAATACATAAGCAAAAAATCCATCACTACTAAGCCTGCTGCAAATAATTTAGATTGTGGCCTTGAAACTATTCCCATTTTCTTTCTCTCAACAAAATAAAGATGCAACCCTATACTATAGAATGATCCAAGTAATGTACATGTTTCTTTTAGTCTCTATAAGTCAATATTACATATTTAAGGAATGATTTTTCCGAAATCCAAGTTTTGGGGGTTGTTTTTGGCTATTTTGGGTTGTTTTCTAAAAATATGTAATTTAATCTCGGTTAAGGGATTGGGGTTTATTTTCTAATTCGGGTTAACGTATTAGGGTATTGGATGCTGCAGAATACCTATATTGTATTGTTAGTGATTCATAATGATAATGAGAAAATAAGATATCTGGCTCCAAGATTTGTTGGTTTTACCGGTTAAGGGTTTCCAGGGTAAATATCTGTGTTTTGTGTGTGAATGTTGTGGTTTAATCTATACTTTGCTGAAAAAAATTGGTATGATTTACTTCTCGGCACAGGTTTAAAACTTACATGTGGTATCAAAGCTCGATTATTGGCATTATGGGGATTCCTTTATCGATGAGGGTTCGACGCAGTTGATTGATCTCAGGTTTGTGATAAACCTGGGTTCAGTGTGAGCTTTGCAATGTTGATTTGGGCATTGAAAGAGAATGGTGAGCAGTTCGAGAATTGAGATCAAGAAATTTAATGGCCAAAACTTTGATATATGGAATCTCAAAATGGAGGATATTCTTGTAGATCAGGAACATTGGATTGCTATGGATCTGGGTACACAACACACTGGAATGTCAAAAGAAGATTGGGAGAAATTAGAAATAAGGGAAAGGAGTACAATCCGAATGTGTTTATCAGACTTTGTGTTGTTGAATGTATTTGGAGAAGATAGTGTGATAATTATATGGATGAAGTTAGGGAGTTTGTATCAATCGAAATCCCTTGTAAACAAGTTTTTCTGCGAAAGAAACTGTATCATCTGAGAATGGATGATAACAATATAGTGGCAGATCATCTGAATGTCTGCAATACTCTAGTAAGTAAAATAACCTCCTTTCACATTAAAATGGTTGAAGAAGATAAATGTATTACATTATTGTGTTATTTTCCAGATTCATGGGACAACCTAATTGTAGCAATAGGTAGTGATAATCAAACTTGACTTTAAAATTTGATGAGATAGTATCATGCCTGCTATTAGAAGAGATCAAGTGGAAAATTATGGATACGCATAGCATGGATGACTTATGTGTGAGAGGTCTCCCATAGGAGAGACAAAAATAATGGATCCGGGGGGGATCTAAATCCCCAGGAAAAGGTATAAGGAAGTACTAGAAATGCGGTAAAGTTGGGCACTATAAAAAGGATTTTAGATCTAACAATGTTGAGAAAGAAAAGGGGTCTAAGGGTACCCCTTTCATAGAGGCAAAGACCTACTTAGCAGAAGGAGGGTATGTGTACCTAGATTCCATGGGTAATCTTTCAAAACATGATATATGGATGATTGACTTAGGTGCGTCATGTCATATGACCCCTCATAGGGAATGGGTTTGTGAATATGAAAAGTACAATGGAGGAGATGTGTACTTGGAAGATGATTCACCGACCAATATTGTTGGACATGGTATATTCAAGTTGAATCTTAAGGATTGAAGGATTACAACTCTACCTGTAGTGCTACACATTTCAAATCTAGCGAGAAACTTGATATATGTCAGAAAGATGGATGCCTTAGATGTAAATACTGTGTGTGGAGATGGCAGTTACAAAATTGTTCGAGGTTCAATGGAATTGCTGAGGGGAGTTTGGTGTGGAACTCTGTACAGAATATTGGGAGACACCATCAACGAAGAATGTAACAGTTTTGTTGTTATTGAGGGTGGAGGTAAAGATGACAGAACCCTGACTGCATTAGGAGGAAATAAATTGCTATGACATCAAAGATTGGGGCATATCGAAGAAAAGAGCTTTCAAGCATTACAAGGTAAATGTATGAGTGATTGCACTATGGATATTGATTTCTGTGAACATTGCATGCATGCAAAACATAATCGAGTAAGATTTGCATATGGTGCTACAAGGGCAAAGAGAATTTTAGAGTTAATTCACATTGGTGTTTTTGGACTTGTGCATGTTCCATCATTAGGTAGATCTATGTATTATGTTTCACTTATATATTCTTTCTCAAGGAACACATGTATCTATTTCCTTCCAAATAAATTTGAAGTATTTGATAAGTTTAAATAAATTAAGGATATTGTAGAGAATCACGCAGAAAAGAAAATAAAGGTGTTGAGGACACATAACAATGGAGAGTTCTGCGGGAATGCATTCGAGGAATTATGTAAGAAGTGTGGTATAGAAATGGAGAAGACTACTCCATACACACCTCAATAGAATGGAGTTCCCAAAAGGATGAATAGGATGATGGTGGAAAAATCAAGGAGCATGCTAAGCAATGTCGGTATAGGACAAGAATTATGGGAAGAGGCAGTGGAGACAACATGTTACTTGTCAAATCGATCGTCTACATTAGCATTGGTAGACAAAAATCCACAAGAGGTATGGAATGGTAAGAAATACTCTATTAAGCATATGAAAGTTTTTGGTTGTGATGCTTATGTACATGTTTGTTGGCCCTAGGAGATGTTAGACATAATTTTACCAGAATTCAGCTCAGGAAGATCAAAATTTCGGTCACAAGAGGAGAAAAATCTGCGATGAAAGAAGCTGCGACGGACGGATTTGCGACAAAAGAGGAATAAAGCAAGTAAAAAAAACACAATTCAACTAATTTTGGGGAAAGATTTTAGTTAGACTAAAAGATTTATTTTAGTAATAAAGCATGATTGTATTTTGGGCCAACAGTACCTATTTTTAGATGTAACTGAATGTATTAAAATATAAGGATAGCCTCTTGACTGATAGTTGAGATCCAGTTGACGGTTGAATCAATAAGAGTAAAATAAGAAAATATTACAAAAGGATGAACCCAAGATATGTGCGGGTTGATTGATTGAGAAGTTAGAGAATTGATCCAGGCTATGTGCAGATCGACAATTTAGAAAAGAAGAGAAGAGATACAGGAAGAGAGAGAGACAGACTAAAAATAAAGAGCATGAGTCAAGAGAAGAATGTATGAATTGTAAAGAATATATAAAGAATAGTATGCAAGATGAGTGCAAGAACTGAAAGTGCTAAGCTATTTCTCATGCGAGTTGAAGATTGCCTTTGTTGTTTTTCTCGGATGGGTTTCCACGTTATATCTTATCTCTATGTGTATTTGATGTTTATATTTATGTTGAATGCATGTTTGTCATGAATGATCCGATCTAAATATGTCACACGACCTTTGTTATGAATAAAAATTATATATATGTGTCATACATCTAATAGGTTAAATATATGTTCATGCTTTATGATTATTCACTATGATATGTGTCGATTGATTAGTAGATGGTTATCTTGAATGAATGTATGAAAAATGAAGTATGATTCTCGGTTTCGGTCTAGTGACCTTATAGTACTATAATATTGAAATCTCCGACATAACTGCAGAAACCTAGTTTTGGTAGTCCTAATAAAATATATCGGGTGAGACCTCATCTTCGTCACAGGTGTTAGTGATGGACTCCAACTCTGTCGGGATGAGATATTGGGATTTGTTGACGAACAAGGGATCTGAACAGGGGTCGACTGAAAGTATGCCAACAAATGGTTTTGTTTCCAGGACCCGAATCATTCTAGTGGGGATATTTTTTGGCACCCGTCGAAGGCGAATATTTAATATTGGGTGGATTATAAAGCACTGGAGTTTGCATGGGAAGAAAGTGAAGGATCGTGACTGATCCCAATTGAGTGGTTGGAATGATACCTTTACACATATATTCATGAGATTTTCTTCAGCGAATTCCCCATCATGTTGCATGAGTGGTTTTTAAAGCTAGTGACCTAGAGGAAAAAATTTCAGGGCGGAGAACCTACAGAGTGGAGTCCTTAGCTGATCCAACAGTTGAAAAGAACTAACAATCCTATATCTAGGGCTATCGACTTCTGGGTTGATAGTATTATGGGAGGATATATCATAGAAATTGTATTCGACATCATAAGATCGTACAATGAGATGGAAAGAGAAATTTTCCAAGGACTTAGAGGTCGCTACCTAAAATATTTTAAACTGTGGATCAAGATGCTGGTATGTGAGAAAGGGATATTGAGAATGGAGTCTGATGGATAAATATTTGTACCTGGAGACCTGGGATATATCACAATAGATAATTGAGTAAAATGGACCAGAATAAGCTGAGATGTTTCCTAGTGATAGTGATCTCGAGCTAGAAGGTGGACGCCTGAGGAGTGGAAGAAGATTTCAGTCAAGAAAGAGGAGAAGGACTGCAACAAGAAGATGAAGTTGTAGTGTGACCGAAAGAGAGGACTGCGACTTGGCATTTCACTTTGACGGAGGATCCTGCGACAAAGAAGAGGAGTACCAACTTATATCTGAAAAAGAAGATGAAGAAGAAGCACCGGATCTAGATCAAGATTATGACATACCAATGACCTCACATACATCTCTGAAGGTAAGATCTAGAAACACATCACCTAGTAGTTTTGTCAATCAGAATAACAATAATATTGGAAATAGCAATCAAATAACTCCTACTAGTGGAACCTTTAATTCAGTGGTAGCTATAGTAAATAGAATGGCTGGGAATGATATAAAGTTGTCGAGATTTAATTGACATGGGTTAGAAGACCCCGAGCAACATTGGTTCCTCTGTGAGGTTGTATGGTTGGTGCGACAGGTCCAAGATGAGGCCATAAAGAAAGCCCAAATGATCACAAGATTTAGAAGTTGTGTGTTGGACTAGTATATGAAATTCTTTGTGGTTCTGACAAGAATCATGCAGAAGACATTAGATCATATCTGGACATGATTGATAGATGAATTCAAGAAGCCTAAATCTGAGTCGAAGCGCATTACAGAAATAAAAGAGATTAAGAATCTTCCTACATATTCTATTTGGGATTTCAAACAAAGATTCAAAACACTGATGGCTAAAGTAAATTTTCAGATGTCAGACGTCCAACACAAAGAATGGTTCATTACAACTATGTTACCACATGTCCGTATTCCTTTGATGCAACAAAAGATTGTAACTAAGAGTAAGGATCTGGAATTGGCTATGAAGTTGGAAGCTTCACTGGTAAGAGAAACTGGTGTTGGAATGATGTAGATGCAGTTGGGAAGCTTACTTTGCAACTTGAAGATATCAATAAAGGGAAGGAATTACAAGAAGAACTCTAGTGTACCCGATGTAGAACCGAAGGACATCATAAAGTATCATGTCTGGTATTTATGAATTATGTCGCATCAGGTGCGCCAAATCTAATGAATACACAAGGGATTCCTTGGAGTAGAATCTACCAAACTAGAGGACATCGATCAAATGAATTCTTATACTTACAGAAGATAGTAAGTGCACTAGCCAGTCTACATTGTAAATTATGTCGATTGATGGGCCATGATGAGAAAGATTGCAAAGCATATAAGCTACTGTAGGAGAAAACAATCGACATGTACCTAATGAAGAATGATGAACAAATGTAGGTTGAGCGAGCCCGGGATCAATACCCACAGTCTCAGTACCCTCAGGCTCACTACCCACAAGCACATTACCCTCAACCTAGGGTGTGGACTTTTTAGAGGCCGAGGGCGAGGAGGAGGATTTGGTCTAGAAGAGGCCAAGTTATATGTTATAATTGTGGATAGACTGGGAATTTTTCCAGGGAGTGCATGAACCCTACAACGACCTATTCGTATTGTAATGATTTTGAACACATTGTTGAAGAATTCCCTCAATTGATTGCGAAATGGTAGGCAAGGAATGTGGTAAATCAGAACCCACATCGGAATCCCAATCCGAACATCCAGTATGTTTTTGTTGAACCAAGGGAGCCAAATATTGTCATCGTGAAAAGAGGAGGTGTTGTGACTTGAGAATATCAAGAAGAACCATATGGAAAACCGTGAGTGTGACCAACAACACAAAAGAAATTACCCTTTGATGCCCAAAATTAAAAGGATGTGTTCTTGTACGCACGACAAGAATTTGTCAACAGAAACCAAGCGTCAACTTCTACTGCTATACCAAATGAAGGACCAATCTTGGGGATGGATGAAAGGTTTGAACAATTGTTTCAAAAGAAATCGATAGAAAAGGTTAGTAAACTGAAAGAATTATTTAAAAGATTTTTAGCACTAATACAATATAAATATGTTATAACAGAATTGACAACTTTAATAGAAGAACCTCAAGAAGACGCATGACTAGAAATGAGGGTTAATCATTTTGGGAAAATATTGAAAAGTGGTCGTGAACTGAGATTGGATTCCTAAATAGGAGATTATGACATAGACTGTATTATTCTGAACATAGGTGCCTTTCGAGATAGAAGGACTCAAAACTTATGCATACTTTGAGATGATAGACATTGTTGATGATAT
This sequence comes from Pseudotsuga menziesii, assembly GCA_001517045.1. Classification (NCBI taxonomy): domain Eukaryota; kingdom Viridiplantae; phylum Streptophyta; class Pinopsida; order Pinales; family Pinaceae; genus Pseudotsuga; species Pseudotsuga menziesii. Next base: position 72,580 of record LPNX010438309.1, read on the forward strand.
AAATCCACATCCCGTGCTTTTGGGGATCGACTGGGCCATTGATAATCAGACTATTATCAACTTTAAGAAGAGGAATTTAACATTCGAGGACTCAGAGCTAAAGATGGTCACACCAATTGATCCTCTTGAATTCCAGAGATATGTTGAGCAAGTGAATAGTGAAGGATAAGGTGGATATCTGGACCATATATACAACATTACTTCTGCAATGGACGATTATGTCAATCCGATGGTAGATGGAAAGCTCAGCTGGTGAAGTGTTAGTTCCTGCACATCAAATTCTAGAGAAGCTCTGGAAAACTGGTAGAACCAATTGCAAAAAGTGTCAATGAGAAGATGTGTAATATTTACATAATCTGTGTGACAAGTAGGTATCGAGGTATGCGATCTACCTACATATGAAGGCTTACCTAACTTGAATATTTTCTTACAAAATTTGAAGAGAAAGTCATTGAACCTCAGCACTTGCCACTTGCGGATTTTGCATTGAAGGCTACACCTACCATATGGTGGGTCGTGCATAAAAAATCTATCTCAGAATGTTCTCAATGCCAAATATTGCTGGAAGTCTGGTTTGGAGAGAAGGTGATCTACATTGGTGGAAAATACATAGGACTGACTAATCATGTCAAGACCTTTGAGTATTGTCATGCGACATGGGAGACATGTCCATGACATGAATGGGTCCACCAATTTATATGTACACTAGACATGATACCAAGGAACTAGTACACATCGGTTGGGCTACGATGATGAACAATTGAATGGGAAGAACTAGTTGCCAGCTTTACATACATGTTTGAATTTGTTGATAATAATCCATCGATTGATGTTTCTTTGCAAGTAATCAAGACGAAGATATTTGAAGATATTCCTATATCAACAACAAATTTTAATCAGAGCAGCGTGACATTCCAGCACTGGATGGAGTGTTAAATGTAATCGACGAACCTGATGATGATGACCTACGAGACATAAATGTTCTTGAGTCTGAAGGTACTTGTGTGGTGGAAGGATTAGATTTTTCAAGCATCCAGTTTGTGAATCCATTGAAAATCAAGAAAGTGAATATTGGTTCTCCAGAGAACGCAAAGTTTGATAATATTGGAGATTATTGGGATGACAAGACCGTCAGGAAGATCACATATTTACTGCATGGATTTTAGGATCTGTTTCCCACAAAAAAGTTTTAGACATGAAGGGAATTGTTGGAGATCTTGGAGAAATGAATATTCCTTTGAAGTCCAACGTAAAGCCTATTAACCAATGACCATACCGAATAAATCCAAGGTAAAAAGAAAAAGTCAAGAAAGAGTTAGAAAGAATGTTAGATGCAGGCATAATAGAACCTGTTGAAGAGTCTGAGTGGATTAGTCCTATGGTGGTGTAAGATAAGAAAACTGGTGAAATATGTATCTGCCACAACAAAATTTGGACCCAAAATCAGACGCAATCCGATGAATTTGACTGTCTCGTTTGATCTCACGTTTAGTATTATGAATTTTGATCAATTTTTTTTATTTGATACATGGCATTGTCGGATATCCGACAATCGTCGATTATCCGATGACTACCGTCGATTATTCGACACCTTCCGTCGATTATCCGACTTATACATGCTAACGGTAACTAGGGTAATATCCCTAGATATCCAACGAATTTTAAATTTTAAAAACTATAAATTATGGTAACATTTTGACATGTTTGCTATACAAGCGACGATATGTGAAAATTATATTCTTCGCATGGACTAGTTTCCGTAAAAGAATACACAATTATTTCAATTGTTTTTGTGATTAAAAATAGTGAAGTGTGGAGATTGATTTTTTAAGATTGATAATCTTCATTCAAGCTCTTTGTGAGAAAATGTCAAATAGCAATATTCCTGATCTAGACGAACAAAATCGGTAATTTCTTGCTAGATTGTGGGATGGACTGAAAAGAGAGGATGATGGGAAACATTATTGTCCATGTAGTCAATGTAGGGGATTTATAAGGAGAAGAATAAAGATCACAACAACCATAAAACATTGTATGGAACATGGACACGCTGACGGGGGACATGAATATCATCCATTTGTAAGTTTCACATTATATATGTTTTTATATTGATTGCTTTTGTAAATGTATATATTATTTTAATATTTTTTATATTAACTAATGTCTATTGACGGTTTCATGTAATTATAAAGGAAAGACATCCTACGGAATATCGTTCGGAGGACGTGATCTCAGAACAAGTACCAAATGAACATGAAGCTATGAATAATGGAGAACAAGTTAATAATCATATTGAATAAGATGATTACACTGATAACATAGTTGAAGATGATGGTACACATCACATACACTGATCCATGATGCATTTTAAGTTAGAATGGATGATGATGATGATGATCATGAAAATGATGACTTTGATGGTGTTCATGATTTACCTCTTCTTGAGAAGGCCTACGAAGCCCTTTATGAGGGCTCCAACACAAATATTCTCTCTGCTATATTGTTGATAATGAACTTGAAGGTTATGAATGACCTTTAAAACAAATTAGGCACACGAATGTTAAGGTATGTAATATATTCCATCACATATATATGATCGCGCTAAAGTTTATCATTGTTTGTCTAATAAAATTATTGTTAATTCATAAGTCAAATTAATATGGATGAAATGTGTTTCATTAATATTGTTTATATATTTATATATAAACAATATCTTTATTTTAAATTGTTGTAGCTTGATAGCTGAATTTTTGTTACCACCGTCAAATATTTTACCTCGCACATTGTTGGGAAAAAACATTAAACAATTTATAATAAATTCCAATGATTTAATTGTCAACCTAGGGTGAGCGTAAACTTGTGAGGTACAGACAAAATATATGCAGGGGCAAAGTGTTGCTGACTTAATCTATAACTGAAATTGAATCTAAGCTATGAAAACAGGAAATTGCATAAATTAACTTGTATGGAAATAAATTTTAATTGCAGAAAACATGAAATTGCATAAAATAAACCTGATCTAAGAAAGCAAGAAATTACAGGAAATAAATATGATCTAAGATAACATAAGAATGCATGAAATAAACTGGTATAAAGCAAATAACAATAGCTCATGAGCTCAAGATAAAATCAATACTGAAAATGCATAAGAAAGAAATAATTGTAATACTTTACTAACAACTCATAAACAAGACATAATTGAAAATCTAGATTAACAACTCATAAGAAGAAAAGTACTGAAAATCTATATTGCATAAGAGAGTCAAGGGACGTGCATCAAAGCATCATCTCCATTACATAACCATCAAAATATATTCTATGACTAACTCTGAAAAAGATCTAAGCTATCTTCTACTTCCAAACCACTAGAGAGGCCTCTAACCAAAATGAGGAGAGAGCCCTCCTATTTATACATAAATCCAAGATAACTGATCATAATTACAGATCCACTATTCTCTCAACCTATCCCTTAAAATTCTCAACAAATAGACAACTCATCCTTCAAAATTCTCAACAAATCTACAACTCATCCCTTTAAATTCTCAACAAAATATTGGACGAGATATTCTCTCCATATGTCCATGATCTTCTCCTTGAAGTTAGCTCATATCTAAAAGATAAAATTCGAATCTGAGGCTAGGTAGCCACTTTTGAGCTTGCTAAAGTCTTCAAATACACCTGTAAACATCACAAAACTCACCCAACTTTAAAGTATAATAAAAATATGTTATTTTTCTTAATAATTAACCATAAATTCACTCAAAATACTCAAAAATAAATGGTTTGGAAAATGGTAATATAAACCCATATTTATTATGAAAGTGGTGAATATTAATGGTTTTATGGAAGGATATAATGGAATAAGGTGATGAATAGTATGTGAAATGATGAATAAAATGTAATCTTTTTACGGCTCAACATACCCCCCAACTTGATTGTTTGCATGTCCTCATGCAACTATGCATTGATTCCTTTAAAACTTTTGGCTTGTAGCTGAGGATTTACATGATGATGGTATGTAATAGTAAATCATTCCATGATTTTGAAATGCTTGAGTGGCAGTGATTTTTTTTCTTTTTATTATTATTATATATTTTTGTGGTTGGTTCTTGTGTGACAACCGTAACAAATGTTGGTTCTTGTGTTAACAACATTCGCTCGTTTTAATTGTATTTTTGCTGCAATACATAAGATTTTAAAATTATAAATGCATTAGAAATGATATAAACCATCAATGTATATTAAAAAGCATTTTCTTCATATTATGAATCATGTCAATATATATAACATAGTTTGGGAAAGACATGTCGATTAAAGGTAAATGAGATGATGAATATGTAAAATGGTAATGAATAGTACCCCCCCAACTTAAGATGTATTAGGTTTATGAAAATGAGAAAGGGAATGTAGTGATGGAATTTTCCAAATTCATTCATTTTCTAGCATTTAAGGAATTACATGGTTAAAAATTAGAAAACAACATGCCTCCACTTACCCAGAAAGTTGATGAACTACACAATAGGAATGTGGCTGTTGCTGCTGGATCATAGAATGTAAAGTGAAGGTTCTGAACTGCTGCTTGGTTGGATGAAGTAAAATATGAGAGCTGAAAGTAGAACTATGGTACTCTGATATGGCTGAAGTATGCTGCTGTAAAATTGCTGATGACGGTCATGAAAAATATATAGCCTTCACCTGCTACAAAACCCGATGGTACAATTATTACCATGAAAATAAATGTGTCAATGTCGAGCATGGAAAGAAGTCATTGGATTATCGACCATTGATGAATGTCGTTAACCAATGCGAGGCAATCTCACCATTGATGTCAATGAGTGCCAAGGTACCTAAGTACATCGTGCAAAGTGCGAATAGATGAGTTGATGTCGAGCCACTTGTAGGATCTAACGATAAAGGGAGATTGATGTATTCCCATGATTGCCAGTGAGAGAACTTTCCATTAAGGCATGCAAGCCTCAAGGTACTGAAAATGAACTCTAGTCTCTATCCCACATAATGTGCTGAGGTCGATGGGGAAAGACTTGTTGAAAGGTGGGCCTTAAGGAATCCCACATCAGTCAACACGAGTTGTACATAATGAGTGGTAGGACTATAGATGAAAGATCTCACGGTCAAACAATTTTTATGGCAGGGATAACAAAGCAATGTAGTCATGGAAAGGAAGCTGAATGGTTTTATTCATAAGGAAAAAGATAAACTGAAAATAAGGAAAATGTGTGTGACTCAGAAAGGTAGACATGTGGGAAATCATAATGTATAAGGCAGAAAAAATGTAGACTTTGACATGGATGATGAACAAGCTTGGAAGAAAAAGGGGTAGTAATCATGGCATGGCGTAATTGGTTTCTGAAAGGATTCTTTGTGGCAGCAGGATGTCATGACATACATGATGGAAATTTAGCTTCTTTAAGCTTTCAATGGAGCGTTTTTTCTGAAAATTTTATGCGATTCTGGAACTTGCCATTCATTCGTCTTTGAAGTTGCAAAAAAAAAAGGTTTTGTATTTCCCTGTAGCAAACTTGTTAGAGCATTGAAAATACATGGAATTATATGCTTAACAGAAAGTTAAGGAGAATAAATAAAATGCTCTTATACCTGAAAATAGAAACACTTCTGGTCAAAACCTGTTTTTGAGTGACTTGCAAAAAACAAGTTAGCACAACAATCATAAAATTTTGAGAAAATTTTAAGTTCGTTTAAATTTAAAATTTTATGATTTTATTTATTAACTAATACTTTTTAAGATAAGTGCGTCTTTATGTAACGATTGCGCAATAGAAAGAGAGGGTCGACCCTTTTAGTGGTCAACCCCTCTAAAAGCAGACTATCTTAATGATCTTGATTAAGTGTGTGAAATAAGCGATTTCTATGATAAGTTTAGCAGTTTTAATGGTCATGTGGATAACCCCCCCCCCCCCCCCCCCCCCCAACTAAAGATGTTGCGAGGTCCCACTACGCAAAAAAATAAAAATAAAAATGGCGTAGCTGCGACAGCAACCGCCTTCGATTTCAAAGACGCCTATTAATGTTATTACTTTATATGTTTATATTTTATTGTTATTAATTTATATATATAAGTCTTAATTTTAACTTTATTATATTATTATTGCTTTAACAAAAGTATTCTAATTAAAACATGTATGTCTATGTATTCGAGAAAATTAAAACTATATGATATTATGTTTAAATAACTCATCATTCGGATTTTACCTTAAACATATTAGTAGTATTGCATCATTCCTTTTTAATGGACAAGCGAGTAATGAAATAAAAATATAGGATTCAAATCGATTACATTTAGTGATTATGGAAGTATTACAATTGTATGGCAATGATAAAATGTAAGAATTTATTATTTTCCATATGTTTTAAAACATGATAATATATGAATTCATAAGTTTGATGTAATCACATGATAAGTATGGGCGACATTAACCTTTTAACATTTGGGCATTGAGCAAGAAGCAGATGCTAGAATGAATATTATATGTGGCAGGAAGTCCACATTTAAAAAAGAGTTTTTCGTGTTTGACTATCCCTACCTCAATAGTTAACAGTGCTTAAGGTTGAAGTCGTAACCAAACTATGAAGACACATATTATATATGGTGTATAGTGTTGTAAGTTGAGTTTTAAAACTTCTTATTTAGACAGTGGGTGGGCAGTGGGGGACACTCTGATCACTTATCTATCTTTTTTGAAATGAAAAAGGGCCCTATTAATCTCCCAAGCCCTTTAAAATTTAATAAAACCTGGCTACAGGACGAGACTTTCAAAACTCTTTTCCTCACTCACTGGTGTCCAATTGCGGAGGAAAATGATAAATCGGCTGCCTTGCAGTTTGCAGATAATATTAAAAGGTTAAAAGGTGAGATCAAGGGATGGGCAGCAGACAAGAGAAGGAGAGAAGATGCTGAGTTGAAACATGTGGAGGTAGACCTTCTGGAGATCTATGAAGGAGAAGGAGGAGGGTTTTCTTCACAAGAATCGAAGGAGGCACTGATAAGATTGGAGGGCAGACGTAACACTCTATTACTGGAAAGAGAGGAAGCGTGGAGGCTCAAAAGCAGAGCCATTTGGCTGGAAAGCGGGGATGATAACACAAAATTTTTTCATGCTTACGCCAGAGGAAGGAAGGTAGCAAATACCATCTGGAGCTTGCAGGATGAGGAGGGATTTACTCATGTATCTTTTGAAGATAAGGCCAGATGTGGGGTGAATCATTTTCAGCAACTGTTTAAAGCACCACAATAGGCCACTATCGAAGAGGTCATCAGATTGGCTCAGATGTTTCCCCACTTTGTGGATGAGGCGGGAAACAGGGATCTTATGAAGGAAGTGTCGGAAGAAGAACTCAAGAAGGTTATGGGCAGCTTTCAAAAAGATAAAATCCCCGGGCCAGATGGCTGGACGATTGATTTCTTCTTGGATCTCTTTGACATTCTGGGGAAGGACCTCTTGCAGGTAATAGAATATTCTAGGTCTTCTGGTTGGATCCCGGCCAGTTTCAACTCCACCTTTATAGCCCTCATCCCAAAATCCGATAATCCACTTTCTCTTAATGATTTTAGACCTATCTCACTGTGCAACTGTGTCTACAAGATAATTTCAAAAGTAATAGCTATGAGAGTGAAAGCTATTCTTTCAGAACATATTTCAGATGAGCAGTTTGGATTTCTGGAAGGGCGTTAGATACATGAGGCTATTGGGGTAGCTCAGGAAGGCCTCCATAGCATAAAAACTAAGAGACTGAAGGGGGTTATTCTCAAACTTGATCTTTCTAAGGCTTATGACAAAGTTAGCTGGCTTTATATGAGGTTTCTTCTTACCCATCTAGGTTTTTGCATCAATTTCATAAGATGGATAATGTCTTGCTTAACAACTGTTTCTTTTGCTGTGCTGATAAATGGAGCGGCCTCCCCCCTTTTTTCATGCCGAGAGAGGGCTAAGACAGGGCTGTCCCTTGTCTCCGCTTCTCTTTCTTTTGGTAGCAGAAGGTCTTAGTAGGGCGATAAGAGCAGCCAAAGCCGAAGGTAGGTTTGCTGGGATCCAGATAGCCCCGAATTTAAAAGTTACTCATCTACTCTTCGTGGATGATGTACTGATCTTTTGCTCGGGCTCTAGAGGAGAAACTAGAGTCCTCCAGGAGATTTTGGATCTCTTCACAAAGGCTACTGGGGTGGAGATAAATATAGGCAAATCTTCTTTGACAACTCATCTGTTGAGACCAGAAGAGGAGGCTGAACTTAGAAGGATTTTTCCCTACAATTTAGCAGGCCTGGATGAAGGGCTAAAGTACCTCGGTTTCTCTCTGAAAGCAAATTTGTATCGGAAACATGATTGGTTATGGCTGGTTGGGAAGGTAGAGAAGAGACTTTCGGTATGGTGTCATAAGTGGCTTTCAAGAGCAAGAAGATTGGTATTAGTCAAAGCAGTTCTTGAGGCAATTCCGGTTTACTGGATGTCATTATCCTGGATTCCGAAAGGGATTCTCGAAAGGATACAGAGGGTATGCTTCAGGTTCCTTTGGAGTGGCAAAAAGGAAGTTTAGGTAACTCCCTGGGTAAAGTGGAAAAGGATTGCAGTCCCAAAAGGTCTTGGAGGGTGGGGTCTCAAGGACATCTTTTTATTTTCAAAAGCCCTGACAGCTAAAGGAGGATGGAGGCTGGTGAATTCCAGTAGTTTGTCGACTCGGGTGATCAAACAGAAATATCTCACAGGAGTAAGCATCACAGACTGGATCAAGAATCCTAGGAAAGTACACACTGGGGGATCGGTGATATGGAAAGTGATTGTAAAATCTTTCCACTTGATCGAAAGCAATCTTGCTTGGGACGTAGGCAATGGGGAACAAGTTCTGATTGGCAGGGACCCATGGCTGGGTAGCACCCATCAGCACATCCTTCCAAACAAAGTGGTTGAAGCTTTAGGACAAATTGGGCTAACCACTTTAAATCATCTTGTCGATCCAAGGCCGGATGAACCGTGGAATCAACACTGGAGAAGGGCAAACTCTTTGGGGCTGGGGGATCGGGAGACTGCTATATTGGACGTTTATTTAAGGGAATTGGTTTGGGAAAATATTTTACTTACTGACCATGAAGATACTTTGGTTTGGGAGGTGGACCCGGGAGGGATTTACACACCAAAGGTGGGCTACTTGTGCCTCAGTGCAGGAGTAGATCCCAGGGATGAAGTATGGTGGTGGAGGCCCCTGTGGAAGATGAAATGTCCAGCTAAAACAAAATTGTTTATGTGGTGTGTCCTAAACAACAAGGTTCCTACCTGGGATGTGCTGCAGAAACGATCCTTTCAGGGTCCCGGTTGGTGTGTGCTTTGTAAAAGGGATTTGGAATCCATCAGTCACTTATTCCTTTCGTGCTCTTTTACGACAGCCGTCTGGAGGGAAGTTTCATTACTGGTCGGCTTCAATTGTCAGTGGGAAGGGGAAACTGTGGAAGCTGCGTGGGATTCCTGGTGGAGGAGGAGAACACAGAAGAAAATTAAGATCTTACCACTTCTGGTTATTTGGGGGACCTGGCTGGCCCGCAATAAGGCTATTTTTGAGGACATTAACAGCATACCTGTAATCATAGGAGCACTGTCGGTGGGATACTATAAATCCCTCCCGGAACATATAAGGGTGGTTAGGGAACGAAGGAGACTCGAAGTTGAACTAGATAGATCGTCCCCGTGGGCTTATTTCGACGGGGCAGCACAAAACAATGTTTGTGGAGGAGGTGCAATGCTGTATCTAACGGATTCTCATTACTTTGTTTTATCTATGGGACTCGGGGAGGGCACCAACAATTTCTCAGAACTAATGAGCCTTAAGCTGCTGTTGATGTTTGCCTTAGAAAAGGGATGCAACAACCTGAATTTTTTGGGAGACTCATTGAATGTAATTAATTGGATCAACGAAACACAAGAATGCAGACAGTTGAGATTGGCACACATTCTATCTGCTATCAGACTTCTTCTCCAGCGTTTTGACTCGTTTTCTTGCCGGCATGTATACAGGGAAAATAACAAAGAAGCGGACAAAGCTTCCAAGGAAGGGCTCAGGCTGGCAGCGGGTACTTGGACAGTGAAAGAATTTTATGAAGGCAGAACCCAGGAGTACTATCACAGGCCTTTTATAGATGTTTTCTGAACTCTACTATGCACTTTTTACTTTTGGAACAGTTGATATTTATGCAGAATTATAAGCTGTATAATGATTACCGGCAGCATATTTTTGTATATTTTTTGATACTATGGACAGTTAGATATGCATCGATTGGGTATATGTGTATGTATTAAATGAATTTCTTCTTGAAGCCTTTCACAGCCTCATGATAGACACCAGAACTTTGGTTTTTTGGATATTCACGATAAGTGAATCTACAGAATGTAATTTTGATCTCGAAAGATGAATGAAATTACGCTTTTTTTCCTTGGAAAAAAAAATTGAGTTTTAAACATAAAATATTTTGATTTTTTTTATAAAAGACTGTTGTCATCAAAATTATTTCAGGTTTCCCCAAGTCTTTATAGGAAATAGATTTTTATTGATTTAGTGAACATCCAAAGGCTTTCATAATGGTAATATGCTAGCTATTGTTTTTAATAGTGCAAAAGGAGACAAGAAAAAAACTAATGATATATTTTTTTTATTAAAACATTTCTCAACAAACTAATCTTTCTTATTAATATTACTTTTAAGTTTTGTTATATATATATAGTTTCCTTTTCAATTAGTTTATATATATTATATATCTATAAACTAATTTAAGTTTTATTTAACAAAAATTAAAAGGTTTTCTATATATATATATATATATATACATACAATAATAATAATAATAATGCAAATTTTATTAAAATAAACATATGAAAAAAACTTTTGGGTCTGCAGTGGAAGATGGCCTAATCCTAAATGCACCACTCTCCTTAAAGTATTTAACCAAGTTATATTTTTAATAAATATCCCCTCAATCTGATTATGGAGGTTTCAAACTTAGACAAATTTGTTTACCAAACTATTTTTTCAGATCCATTAAATTAAGTAATTATTCTCCGAGTTAACCTGAAAATAAATAAATAATTCAACTATATATATATAAATTAAATAAATAAATAAAAAACTAAAAAACTAAAATGTAAGAAGGTCCATATCAAAACAAATCCAAAAAGCCATATGCACAAATAACATTAAATTAAGTAACTATTCTGCCAGTTAACCTGAAAATAAATAAATAATTCAACTATATATATATTAAATAAGTAAATAAATAAAAAAAATAAAAAACTAAAATGTAAGAAGGTCCATATGAAAACAAATCCAAAAAGCCATATGCACAAATAACCTTAACGCATCATGAATATACTTGGTGCAATAGTTACGTCTGTGGAGAGGATCCTGGGCCATATTTTCATGCGGCCTCACCATATTTGTACCAGTCCACAAAAATCTTGGCGCAGGTAGTAAGTAGCGGTAGTGCATGTTGCCGTGGAATTTGTGTACTTGTTATATAACTGTCTCTGCAGTTCTAAGACTCAAGCAGAAGCCTTCGGGTGTGGCCGCCATGTAAAAAGCCTTATCACATGAAAACTCGATGAACTGATTTTGAAAATGACTTTCTAAGACTTTCAAAGGCACAAAGAAGAGGAAAACGTGACTCTCTAGAATAAATAATATAATCAAATGCACTGGTAGATTTACAGTGAGCTAATAAACTCACCACAAACGGTGCACCTATAGGGTTTAGATTTTATCTGATTTTTTTCTATTCATAATTCAGATTTGTACAGAGCTTCGAATTAAAACACAGAGATTCCCATATGGATTGTTGAGAATGCTATTCCATCATTTTGTTGCAGAGCTTAGCATACTATGAATACGCTGTCTCTCATGCACATTATCCTTTCTAGCCAGATAACGTGACTGGGTGAAGTTCTTCTGGCAGCGCACGAGATACCATTATTGGGGCGAAGCATGAATACGTTTTCTTTGAAGTGATTTACAGTTTTCTCATCGATTTAATTGTCCCAACATTTAAATATTTAAGTTAACCAGCTCATTGTTCAGCCCGATGGCTGCTTTTGGAGTTGAATGAGACCCCCGCTGACATATTCACTATTGAAAACACCAGCAGACGTTTCAATGCCTTGCTCAATGCCCATAAATCATCACCGCGACCTGAGATTTGGAATTCAACGAAATCTCCATCACGCAATTCTAAATCATCCTCCATTTCAAGATCATCTTGCCCAGCAGAATAAAGCATTTCATCATTGACAGGATTTGCATTATCACAAATATCAGAGAGGCAAGCATAGGCTGTCTCATCTAGCATTGGCTTTGCAGCCTGGAAAGGAACCCACTGGTAGCGCACAGGGCACAAAAGTTATGAAGGATTATAAGCTGCCTTGTATCTCATTTTTGGACAAGAGTGAATGTAGTAACCAAGATAATAGTACTGAAGACTCGGGTAGTGCTTTTGTGCCTCTCGCACCCATTTTATTTCCTCTAGAGCTGAATACTTACCAAGTGATAAAAAAAATTAAAAAAAACCAAATCTGGATCCCAAAACATGTATTTACTTGAAAGGCATCTTGGTAATATATCAACCACACCAACAACAACCAATCAAATACTGTTGGTGAAATGAGCCAAAGCCACAGGGAGGAGCACAGTCGAATACGTCTTGCCCCACGAGTTCGTGACAGCTTATGCTGCACATCTCAAGATCCGCCATCATACTACATTTAAAGCTTGAGATTGCATTTGAGGAAGATCAACGTATTACAGGGACACTTATTTATAAGGTTGCCACGTCTTTCACTATTAATCATGCGAGGATTCTCGCATTTCACCAACGCGTCATCAAAAGGATCAAGCATTAACAACAACACACTAGATTTCTAGATAGAAAAAGAAAGATTGCCTCTGATTCACAGTTAAAGAGGTTTGAGCTGCCAGATCGCCATTAATCACTCCACCATATCACGAAGATTGTTTTCTCAAAAGCACAGGTTTGGTGCCACGTTTTTATTGTTGTTTAAAAGATGCTTACATGCCACTAGATTGTTTTAAATTCTCAGAAGAAATAGAAACAAATTATTATCTCAGCATGTTAGTGTAATCCATTTTGCCAGCAAAGTGGAGCTTATAGAGGAGTAAGTGCAGTCTTTATCACTGGGAGGTTGTGATGTCTACAAAGGGATTGCTGAATGCGATCGTGTAGGTCAAGTTAAAAAAATCATAGGAGCGATTTTACTATTTTTTTATGACGGAATTTACTTTATAGATCTACTGAGAGAAACTAATGACATTTACCTTTTCATTACCATATAACAATGACAAAGAGAGACAACTCATGGCTATATTATAAAAAATCTTTAAATTTATTGCTATGCAAGTATTTAGAACTATGGCTACACTAAAGATTGCCCAGGGTTGAAGATCAAATCAAATATACAAGTCAAGGAGGGATCCATATTTTCCTTACCTATCTTACCTTAGTTTGAATTCTCTGCTCAATTTTAATTTCAATTTATAAATATTGCATTGATCATATTCAAATTTTTAACATCGATTATTTGTGTTTTTTGATGACAGGATTTAAAAGTTTGAAGCATTGCAAATCGAAGCCATTATGTATGGAATATCGACCTCTCAGAAATCATCATGTGAACGTTATATGAGGAGCTTATCTCACCATCTACTTGCTCTTTATATTACGGCAGGTTTAAAAGTTAAAATTATATACGATGAGATCATTTCATAAGAGACAACTCACCAAAATGTATGGAATATTTTGTGGAGATGATCAATTTCACGCCTGAGATAGGTGTTTGTTAGCGAAATTATTGCACATACCAATATGGTTATGGACACTCACCATTACCATGGCCATAAATAATAGTCATACAATAGAATTTTAGAAATCGATTCCATGAGATGGTGGCCGAATGAGTGGATCTATGCGTGCATGATTTATGTGAGTTTCCAATATAGACCGAATGTTGTTAAGCATAAGATATTTTAGGTTTTACGGGTTATCTAGAGATTTGAAGATCTGTTTGATATGAAACCAAATCCATATTCAGGGCCTAAATCCATCACCTCCGATGTCAATGCCAGGAGGTATTACAACTGATCCATGCAATAGGATAGGTGTAAATCAGTTATGGAAGGCATAATCATCGCAACCCAGGGGAATGTCATCGGCAAAGATTTATCAATCAATCTTAGCAATTATGCTACACAATTTCTCAGAGAAATGCAAAGTCTATAGGATGGTGGCTTCATCAACAACCATGGTCGATAAAAGAAGTAATGTTTCCTCACCCAAGGAATATCAGCACTATTTATTTTGTGTTCTCCCAGCGCGCGTACCAAGTGCACAAAGAAAAGAGCCGAACGCAACAAAACCATAGGAGAAAATGCGATCATGCTAAATCAAATATACAGAGGGTAAGCTTCACAAGCAGATCAACTCACATTTAGGTTTCCCAGAAATGTTTCAATCTTCAGTTTAATTTTTTCTATTGTGTTTTTGCAGGTTTCGTAAGGTGGACTGTGTGCAGGTTTCATATGGCCTTCTGTTTGGGAATCCGCAAGAAGGGCTGAAACTAAAAATTTGTTCAATTGGTTTTGTATAATTTTTTTATTGTATTTTTTTAACTTTTTAATATTAAACTTTGCATCGTTGATATATATAGTATAATATAATTTTTATTATTTCCTAATATCCAGTGTCTATAGGTTTTATCAAATTACTATTACACATTTAAAAAAAACTTTAATAATTTTTTTTTATATTCTTTGTTTTTAAAGCATTCCTAAATGTAAAATAGATTTTTATTCCTATTAAGTTAAAAATGTTGATGAAAGTGTAAAGTTTTTATTTTTATTTTTATTCTGTATAATTTAAATCTAAATTTTTATTTTAAAAACTAATTTTTAAAATAAACAAAAACATTATAAAACTAAAGCAAAAACTATATAGAAAATTGAAACTAGTATTTGTTTATTATATTCTTATTTGTTTATTAATTTATTTATTCTATTGTCTAATCTCTAATCGTTCATAGCTTTACAAAAAAAACTTAATCCCTAATGCATTTTTTTTATTCTTAACATTACTTAAAAATTATTTAAATAAACATGAAAAGAAATCAAAATTTCAGTTGTTCTTTTTCATAAATGTTTTGTTTTCATTTAAAGGAATAAAACTATTTGTAGTTCACAAAATAGTAAATAGGACAAAAATGAATTTTTTTGTAAACAAAAACATTAAAACAAATTAAAGCATCCTATATTAATTTCAAATTAAAAATAAAGACTAAAATCTACCTACTTTAATTGGAATTTTCAATCGTTTAAGTGTAATGAAACTTCCAGTGGAACCATACATGTAAAAGTAATAAGGGAATATTAACAAAATGAAACCTAATGTATTCAAAAGTACGCGAAATTAGGAATTGTAAATGTAAATTAACAAAGTAAAAACAAAAACAAAACTGATATAACCTAACACTTACTTGGAACCTGTGTTCGATGCATCTTTCATTTGCATGATGATCACCCGAGATTCCTTCTTCATCCTCTTCAATCTCCAGTTTGAATATGTGTTCTTCGTTTGATATTTAGGATTCTTCAAATGTCGATTGTTCAGTGTTCGCTTTAGGAAGAGTGATTTCATCTTTGACTGCTGTCAAGATCTCCTCTTCCATAGAAGAGGAGATCCTGATTTTTGCTAGGATCTGAGTGAGCTTCTCTAAGCTTATGCTCATCGTAAAGCTAAAATAAAATCAAATGCAAAAATAAAGAAAAGAGATAAAAACAAGCACATGAAAAATACGACAAACAATACGAAATGAGTTAGTACAAAAACTAAAAAATAAAAAAGCGCACAAAAATCTGAATAAAACATAAATGAACATATAAAATTAAAACAAGTTAGTATGAAACAGAGGCTAGCCCAAATATGAAAGAAATAAAAAATTTTACACTACAAAACTGTAAAAGAAAACTTGCATAAAAACAAACTCGCATTTGTAGAAAATAAAATAATTTGCAGAAAAAAGTAAATGCTTTGCAGAAAACAAACAAGGCTTTGGGGCAACCCACTAAAGTGGATGCGTCTGGTTGTTACACCACGGAAATCCTGAAAATCCCGTAGCGAGGTCATCCTTACGTCTTACTGTTTCCCCTCCCCCTTTCTATCTAATAAAAACAAACTATCTACCTATCTAACTTTGATCCCTTTTAGCACCTCCCCGACAACGATGCCAAAATGTCGGGAAAAAATATTAAACAATTTATAATAGAATTCCAATGATTTAATTGTCAACCCAGGGAGAGCGTAAACTTGTGAGGTACAGACAAAATATATGCAGGGGCAAAGTGTCACTGACTTAATCCAGAACTGAAATTGAATCTAAACTATGAAAACAAGAAATTGCGTAAATTAACTTGTATGGAAATACATTTTAATTGCAGAAAACATGAAATTGCATAAAATAAACCTGATCTAAGAAAGCAAGAAATTACAGGAAATAAATCTGATCTAAGATAACATAAGAATGCATGAAATAAACTGGTATAAAGCAAATAACAATAACTCATGAGCTCATGATAAAATCAATACTGAAAATGCATAAGAAATAAATAACTGTAATTCTATACTAACAACTCATAAACAAGACATAATTGAAAATCTAGATTAATAACTCATAAGAAGAAAACTACTGAAAATCTATATTAGCATAAGAGAGTCAAGGGATGTGCATCAAAGCATCATCTCCATTACATAACCATCAAAATCTATTCTATGACGAACTTTGAAAAATGTCTAAGCTATCTTCTACTTCCAAACCACTAGAAAGGCCTCTAACCAAAATGAGGAGAGAGCCCTCATTTTTATACATAAATCCAAGATAACTGATCTTAATTACAGATCCACTATTCTCTCAACCCATCCCTTAAAATTCTCAACAAATAGACAACTCATCCCCCAAAATTCTCAACAAATCTACAACTCATCCCTTTAAATCCTCAACAAAATATTGGATGAGATATTCTCTCCATATGTCTATGATCTTCTTCTTGAAGTTAGCTCATATCTAGAAGATGAAATTCGAATATGAGGCTAGGTGACCACTTTTGAGCTTGCTAAAGTCTTCAAATACACCTGTAAACATCACCAAACTCACCCAACTTTAAAGTATAATGAAAATATGTTATTTTTCTTAATAATTAACCATAAATTCACTCAAAATACTCAAAAATAAATGATTTGGAAAATGGTAATATAAACCCATATTTATTATGAAAGTGGTGAATATTAATGGTTTTATGAAGGATATAATGGAATAAGGTGATGAATAGTATGTGAAATGATGAATAAAATGTGGTCTTTTTGCGGCTCAACACACATTTCGAGATTTATCTTCCATCATGAAAGAAATTGGAATGCAGTATGAAGCAATTCATGCATGCCCCGATGACCATGTTATATATTATAATGAACATGAATTTGAAACTGAATGCCTGGAATTTCATATCAGTAGATATCGAACAGATTAAGTAACAAAAAAGGGGTCTCACAAGGTTGTTCGTTATATTATCATTATTCCATGTTTGCAACGAATGTTCAGGTGCAAAAACATAACGCAATTTATGGATTACCATGCACAAAACAAAATCCAAGATGACATTATTCAAATGCATGCAAATGGTTCTGCATTTAGAGATATGGAGGAAAAATGGCCTCACTTTAAAGAAAAACCTCGTAATATTAGGATTTCTTTGGTAGTAGATGGTGTCAATCCATTTGCAGAGATGAGATTTGTTTACTCGATGTGGGCTATTTTTGTTATAAAAAATAACATTCCTCCATTGTTGCCAATAAAGAGGGAGCACATAATGTTGTTGATGATTATTCCAGGTATGTGTCTACAATTTTTTTTTAATCTAATGGCATCTCATTTGTCGTATTTTGTTGCATAATGTCATATATATATTATTTTTCTCTTGTGCGTGGTTTATATATATAAATGGTTGTAATAATTATATATTTTATATGTTCAAATAAACCAGGTAAGTACCAAGTTAAAGATATGAATGTATATATTGAACCTCTTATTGACGAGCTACTAAAGTTAAGGAATGACATCACTATGTATGACATATCTAAACCAATACAATTAAGGCAATTTCAATTCCATGCAATACTTGTATGGACACTACATGATGCCCCGGGGTTAACCCATTTTTGCGGTTTGTAATTATAAGTTCCACTTTAATTGCATATATTTATGAACTAGTTAATATATTATGCACACATGTTTTTTGAATAATCCATTCATTTTATATATAATTATAATCGACATAGATAATCCATCTCTGTATTTAGGTCTTCAGACAAAGGGAAAATTTGCATGTTTAGTTTGCGGTCCTAAGATCAAATATCGTCGTTCCAAAATTTTAGAAAAGGAGGTGTTTGATGAGTATAGGCACTTCCTTTCTAATAATCATAGGTATCAAACTACCGAAATACATTTGTTGGCAATGGGAATCAAGAGACTGCATTAAAACCACAGAGAATGACACCTCACCTGTGGAAGTTGCAATATAATAGAAATCGTCAAGGTACATACGAATCATGGTATATGATTTGTTATGAAATTTTATTTATTGTGTGTTGTTTACTGTAATTGACATTGATTTCTAAAATTTCTTTTGAAACTATAATTCATGATGGTTGCCGTGATCATGAAGGCATTAATGGGATTGCACAAGGAATGAAAAGTTATCCTAAACAATTCAATGGGTTTCCCTACTATGAGCACCTATGAATTCCTCATCTATTTGATACAATGCATATTAGAAAGAATGTGGTTGAAACATTATGGAGAATATTGGATGGAAGGTGCGAGAAAGAAAAAACTGTCAAAATTTGCAATGACATTCTAGAAGCCAACCATGCAATGAAAGACGTGATTCAATTTCATAGAAATGAAGACCAAATTAATATAAACTCACTTCCATGGATGTTAACGGAGCAACACAGTAAATTTGTTAAAGAAGTCATGCGAAAAATTAAATTTCCCACCGGATTTTGTGCAAACATGAAGGCTATCATAACAAAGAAAGGTGATTTTGCGGGGGTGAAAACACATGCTTGACATATATTGATGAAGGTAACTATTATGGTATGCATATAATTATTGTTACATTAATGATATTCTAGTGCATATTATTGGTATTTTTTGTCTACTTTTTGTAAAAAAATGAAATGATTTGTATATTGTTACAGTATGTTCTACCTCTCTCTCTCCCGGACAACTTCGACAACAATGTCAAACAAGTTATATATAATATTGGGAAATACATGAGGTAAGTAGCAATTTTTTGCATGCACTTAGTGTTTGTTTAATTCATTGTAGAAGTTATATTTGATTTTTTGTGCAGTAATTCATGTTATGTAATATAATGTTTGTTTTTGTTAAATCTTGTAATTGGTTTGCATCACTTGTAGATGGTTGTCATCTAAATAAATACATAAAGAAGATATAAAGTATTGGAGGAGAGAAATTCCTCGTCTCATGTGTGAAATGCAGAATCATCTACCTTCGACATTCTTCAATGCACAAGAACACTACCTCATACACCAAGTTGAGGAGATTGAATTGTGTGGACCTGTACACTCAAGGTCCATGTGGGTGGTCGAGAGGCACTTGAAATTTTTGAAGGGTTTGGTTAGAAAATGAGCATGTCCTGAGGGTTCTATGATGGAGGGATATATGGTATACCAAAACATGATGTATATTAGTGAATACCTGCCTAAATTAGCGTCAAATCTCAACTTAGGTCACATTTGTGATCCACACTCCTATAACAATTTCAAAGGGGAGTACCCAAAGGGGAAAGGTAGATGGAGGAAGGTGAAAGGTAATTATTAGCTAGTGGAGATTAATTAATCTAATACATTTGAATGTTGATTTTTATGTATATATCATACAAATTCTATTTTTAATATTCAATATGCATCAATTAAAAGTGTACACTTTGTTAAGTGAATATACATTTGTATTGAATTTTAATTTTATTTCTATTGAACAGTTGGTCAAGAGTGGGCTGCACTTCATTTATAAATCACAAAAAATATTGACTCGATGAAGGTATGGATTGAACGATGTGAATAATCTGGTCACGGAATATCATGCGAAGGTGTGGCTTCATTGGTTAAAGCAACACATCGCAATGGAGATACCAATATTACACAAAGGGAAATCGATTTAGCATATGGTTTAAAAGATAAGCAGGTAAGCATATTAATAAACCGCACTATTTTGTTTTAGAAAATATTGATGTACACGTTTATTTTTTTCCAGTAGGGCATAAACACGCACTTAATCATAAATGGATAATCATGATGTAATATTTATGTGTATGGCTTGTTGTAGGTAAAAAACCATAAGGCTATATGGTGCAATGGCTGGAAATATCGCATCAAAAAGTTGGATGAAATGACTCTCAGAAAATTGATACTATGGGTATTTGGAAGATATTCTTTAGTGTGACTTTAACTCCTTCAAGGTAATTATGTTCATTTTCAAATGGTACAGGTTACGATTGAATCAACGTGATGCCAAAAAAACTATTATTAAACATGACAATGGATTTACCATGGATAATACAAGGTTGTTTGAGCCAGGAATGGAGCCCTATGTTCTTCCAATCCAATGTGAACAAGTATTTTACTCTAAGGTTCCAAGGAGAGGGGGTTGGTCATTTGTTGTGAGACACAATTCAAGGGGAAGGCCGGTAAAGTATAACGTAGAAAGGTAATGAAGAGGGTATCGAAGAAGAAGACAATGTTGAAGATGATCAACATGAGTTAGATGATCATGTTCTTGAAGAATTAATTGAATCAGATGATGTAGCAGACAATGTCTATGAAAATGATATTGATGATGACATGATGATCGTAACTGACATCGATGACAATGATGATATGTCCAATCCTTACAATGTTGACTCTGGATTAGATGATACAGATGATTACTTGGATGAAGAAGATGATGAAATCCATTGAAGTGTATGAGGTATGCCTTAATATATCTACTCTATATACTTTGATTTAATATTGCTATAGAATTATTGAATGTTATTGGTACGTATAAATAAACCGTTTCTTAGTGTTTTCACAACTTTCCTTGTATGTTGGCATATTTGTTATAATTAGAGACATTGCTTCTTAAGTATGACAAAAAACACAAATTTTTTTACATATATTTTGTCGGGTTATGGGGAATTGAGAGTAATGTGGGGG
>LPNX010438309.1:96050-126162 GCA_001517045.1 Pseudotsuga menziesii
TTATTGATTTAGGATTTGATTTAATACTAACTATTGTTGTTTGAAAGGAACTAATTCTTTGGGTGTAAATATATAGTATCTTTTGAAACTCCTTATCCTACATAAAATAGGTGCTCCACGTAATTTGAAAAGATTGAGTGTCCACCTTTGCTTTTAAAGATTTCATTGTAAGAAATATTTAGGCTACTTGGAATATGAAATGGAGTAATGCATTGGGGGTTATGTTCCTTTAGGAAAGGAAAAAGAGAGAAATCAACATAAGGAAATAACTATTTTTTAATACAACAATGAATATGGATTACATGGTTCTATCACACATAAAACTAAGTGACACTACCATGTTGAATATATGTGCATAATTAGCCTTGACTGTGAAAATGCATGCACTACAAGTGTGCCTTTGTTTACAAACTAGACTTTATTGGCTATTAGGCCATGAATAAAATAGTCATTTGGTTCTAATAGTGTATTCATGGCATAATATCCAATAAATGCCATTTTGTATACCAAGGCACACTTGTAGTGCATGGATGTTCATAGTCAAGTCTAATTATGCACATATCTTCAACATGGTAGTGTCTCACTTAGTTTTATGTGTGATAAAACCATGCAATCCATATTCATTGATGCCTTCATAACCTACCACCATCGTTGATGGAACGTGTTGAATTTATTTCCATAAGTAGCATTTTCCTTAGCTTGGGTGCATGATTGTGGCTTTCCCACTAGGGGAGTAAGCTTTAGGTTGATTTCCTTATATGTTCATGTGTTCCCCCCTCCTCTTTCCTATTTATGGTCCTTGATCTATGGATTTTCCTTGGATCTATGACTTTCTCATCAAAACTTGTGGACTTGAGAACAATTTCAAGGTCAATGACCCACATATTTGCTAGAAATGTGTGAATATGAAAAATAAGGCATGGATAGGTCCATGCATGTTGTTCAGGAAAACACACCCTTATAACCTAGGTTCTCTGGGGTTACCAACTTACTAAGTTAGATTTGCAATCTTTTTCTAGACATGCAAGATGCCTAAAGAACAGTTGCGTGTTCTGTGTGACATACAAAAGTTTATTATATGACCAAAATTGAAAGAATTGAATGGAGTCTAATGATCAATAATGGTTAATTGGGCAGGTACAACATGGTGTTAGAGTGGAGGGATTGAGAGCATGAAGACATGGATCGAGATGCTCTACGAGATGGCCCCATTGTGCAAGTTTTATGACAAAGTGGCTTATTGAAGTTCTTGTCTACGTCTAGCATGCGGGCCAATGTCCGCTTACTTGAGCATTTGATCAATTACTGGGACCATGAAATTGGTGCTTTCGATCTTCAAGGGGAGATCTTGGAAGTATCAGTAAAATATATGTACTTCATCACAGGGATATCTCGCAGAGGTATGCTCGTGAACCTTGAGGGTACTGGTAGGGGTGGTGACCCTATGAATGTCTAGGACCATGTTGACACCTACTGCACACCAAGTACTCAGAAGAAGGGATCATGCATCCCTATTATCCACATCACCAACTTCCCATTATAGGTAGTGGTGAGTACTATAGTGAGGGTTGCAGGATCATCTTCATTGCATCTAGCCACTCAGACACAGATGAGCATTGCAGTGGAGTGTGTACATGGTACTATTTTTCATTGGTGTTCGGGTATGATCCTGATCACGAGGAAGAATCTCTTTGACTGCAAGAGAGGACACCAATTTTTTTTGGGATATTCTAGCATATTGGTGGCATTCTTCTTTGGGAGAGTTCCTGCCATCAGTCCTGCAGTGGCACTACCATCATTTTCTCCTTGCCATCCTAGACTGACCAGGTGGGGAGAAGTATTTCTCCATCAAGGTTGCAGAGGATCGGTCTAGAGTGTTTATGACGATGAATTTTATGTATGGTGGGAGCGATAGTTTCCAGCTCTTGAGCAGTTTTCGTACTCTGTATTGGATTTCTGTGGAGACAATGATCTCGTCCTCCCGCTAGGAGGAGCATGGGGAGAGCTAGGTATTTTTATTTTTATGAATTTTAATCATACAATTATATACATATTTATAAGAGTTTTAATCCATTTTAATGTTTTTGAAATGCATACATTAGACCTATATGCTCCGATGGGCACCCTAGGATGTTTGTGTGGCATGTACCGGGTGGAGACCAAGGTATACTCAGGGTTCTCGAGGGAAAGCTGGCCAGGCTGACCCAGGTAGTTTCGACCATACGTATTGAGTGGATTCCTGTTGTCATGCAGGAATTTGTAGTAGGAATTCCACCCATTAGGATACGCCTATTGAGGAGGGTAGCCAGGCCGTTCTCTTTTATAGGGAGGCCGAAGAGGTTGCTGCAACTGATGATGCTGAGGACCAGGCCTAGATCTATAGGCATTTTTATGGATTACGATCCAATTTTTTGTATATTTATACACTTGTAACTAGATATTTAAATAAAAACTTGACCTATCTATGGACATATTTTTACATATATATATATATATATTTTTTTTTTCCTGGTTATGTACATGTGTCTCAAATGTATCTGTTTTGTATTTTTTTCAAAATATGTGTTATGTGCCAATCTAGAATATAGTTTGCATATGCTTCAGTTATTGTATTTCCATTTCATGGAATGTGATTAAATGAAATATAATCAAAATTTATTTCAAGTAATCTAACCTGCAAAAAATGACGTAACAAGATAGGGTTTCACACCTGATAAGCTCCATTGAGCTTGGAAACCACGAGTTGAGAGTCAAGTCTGACCTCTAATCGGGTGATGCCACATGACAAGGAATAACATAACAATTCAATAAAAACCATGTACTCGGCCACATTATTAGTAGCAGGAGCTAAGCAAGCGCCTCCAAAGGAAATGAGTTGTCCTAAGGGTGACTATATGACCCATGCCGCTGAAGCCAGGTTACAAGTATGAAGACTAGCGCCATCTAAAAAACCTATGAACCACTGAGTTGGCATCTATAATAACCAACAGATGATATAAGAAACACTAACCAACTAACTATTGTACATAAAATACATACAATAAAATTACAAGAAAAAGCACTAAGCCTAGGTGTAGTACTTCTTCAGGTAGAGGCCATTTCTAGGCTCAAGCAGCTTATTTCCATCAAAATCCGTTAATTTACATGCTCCTTTCTTCAATACCTTTGACACAATGTAGGGACCTAACCACATCAACTTGAATTTTCCTGCCCCTAGGGGTTCTTTGTCATGATCCCAGAGTAAGACAAGCTCCCCTTCAGAGAAAATTCTAGGCTTAACAGCTTTAACATATTGGTTTTTAACTGTATTTTTATGAGCTTCGTTTGCCGTCGACGCATCTCTAAGTCGTTCATCCATATTTTCCAAATGTAGCAAACGTTATTCTAAGTCAGTGATGTCAGGAAGTACATGAATGGCTATTTTAAGTGATGGAATTTCCCATTCAACCAGAGTGATTGCTTCCACCCCATGAACGATTTGGAAAGGTGAAAACCCCATGGCAGTGTTGACATTAGTTCGGTATGCCCAAAGTGTAGGATATAGCATAATGTGTCAATTTGACCGGGATGCGTTGATGATACGCTTTAGAATGGTATTCAAGGTCTTATTGACTGCCTCGACTTGAAATTCACTTGTGGGTAGAAGAAAGATGAGTGATATTGCTTGAACCCTAGCATGGTAACCAATTCAGTCATCATGCTATTCTAGAAGTGAATGCCATGGTCAGTGACAATCTCCTTTGGAATTTCGAAGTGAGTAAAGATATGGTTGAACACAAAGAAAGCTACAGTTTCACCGTTAACTTTGAAGGTAGGCATTTCCTCTTCCCACTTGGTGAAGTAATCGAGAGCGACAATGATATATTTGTGCCCCCCAACCAAAACTGGGTTGCACGTCACGTAATCCACCCCCCACTTAGTGAAGGGGCCAACCACAATGATGGGAAAGAACAGAGTAGGATGTGACCGCATTTTCCCGGTGTAGAGATGACATGGATGACATAGCTTCATAGCCTCCACACAATCTTTAAAGATCAAGAAATAACCGACATGTAAAATCTTCTAGGTCGTTGCTAACCCAAATAAATGACCCCTGCATGCTCTGCTATGGGAATCATTTAGGATATGCTCGACCTCCTTGTGGGTGAGGCACTGACGCAAAATAGAATCTACCCCTCTACGGTACAAAGTATCCCCGATAATAAGGTAGTTTTTCGCATGTATATGTAGTTTATGTCACTCTTCCCTTGAGAGGGACGCATTGCACTTCAAATTCTAGAGATAGATAAGTATATCTTCGTACCAAGGATTAGAGGTGCAAAATAAAAAATATGTACTCATCTAGGAATGAGTCCTTGTCAACCACTAAATTCTCTTCCATAGGAAATTCTGCAATAAGCTCTGCAAAAACTAAGGACTTTTTAGATTTGGAAGACTGAAAATCCAAGTCAAACTCTTGGAAAATGACTATCCATTTATTGAATTTGCCCCCGATTATGTGTCGGGACAAAACATATTGAAAATTATTAACATCTGTCACTATTGTAGTGGTCCTCAGTAGGATGTAGTGACGTAACCTCTGCACAACATAAACAATTGCTAAAGCTAACTTCTCGACATGGGAGTATCGAAGTTCAGGACTAGCTAATGCACAACCAAGATAATAAACAACATGCTCTTGGAGTTTACCATCCTCCTGGACCAATACTACCCCAATGGTAGACTCTGACGCAGCTAGATACAATATAAAATCCCTAGAGTAATCTAGTGGACATAACAAGGGAGATGACAACAAATATTTTTTCAATGCCTCGAAAGCAAGTTGTACGGTTTCATCCCATAAAAATGGAGTGTCCTGTTTCAACAGGCGCATGAAACCTTTACTGAACTTGGCATAGTTAACAATAAAACATCGAAGGAAATTAGATTTTCCTTGCAGGATTTGAAGTTTCCTAGTAGAACGAGGACGAGGCAGATTTATAATGGCCTCTACTTTCAAAGGATCCACCTGAACACCTTTGTTTGAAACTATGAACCCGAGTAGCCGTCTCGACTCGATGTAGAAAAAAAACTTGTGGGGATTCAAGCATATTTTGTAATGTCTACATCATTCAAAAATTAAGTGAAGGTGATTTGGATGGTCAATCATCTTGTGAGAATGAGAAGGCAGATCATCAAGCTCAACAATATTTTTAATATCATGGAAGGAAAAATTCTTTGCCCGCTAAAAGGTATCCCTTGCATTTTTCAAACCAAAGGGAATTTTATTGTATGCAAAGGTACCCCATGGACAAATAGAAGTTGTTTTGTGTTGGTATTTCGGCTTGATTTGGATTTAGTTTATTCGAAAAATCCATCCATAAATGAAAAAACTTCACTACCCACATAAGCATCAATGATTTGATATATAAAGGGTGTGGGGTAATTGTCCTTGGGACATGCCTTATTCAAGTCATCAAAGTCAGTGCATCCGCGTATTGTCCCTTGATTCTTATCAACATGAACGAGATTGGATACCCATTCGGTTAGATCAATCGGGTAGATAAACCTTGCTTTCAACAATTTTTCCAATTCAGCCTTAACAACTGCCGCTTTATGTGTATTGGTAGGTCTAAGATTTTATCACACCGGTCTAGCATCAATATAGGTTCAAATTTCATGTTCAATGATCGATGGATCAATGCTTGGAATCTCCTCATATGACCAGGAAAACACGTCGTGAAACTCCTTAAATAAGGCAGTATATATAGCAATCTCCTCTAGAGAGCAGTTTGCATCGATATGCACGTTTTTGATGACGTCAGGGTTTACAGAGATGTTGATAGGAATGGTAACAGAAATATTTTCCATATTCCCCTTAGCAAATATTCCCTCCTTAGGCAAAGGATTAATCGGTACATCAACATCTTTTGCTAGTCTCACATGGAACTCTTGGTTTTCAATTCTACTCAGCTATGGAAATAAGTAGGACCTATGGTGAAGATATTCGCAGATATTTTCTCTCCCACTCATGGCTTCCAAAATGGATTCATCCGAAGGAAAAACCATGTCTAAGTAGTCATACGAATATAAAGAGTTCTCCTCCCAATCAGGTAGGTAAGCTTTTTCCAACTCCCCTGAGACTATAGAAGGAGTCGCGATAGAATCAATAGTGGTGTCTACAATAGCTAGATAAGAAACTTCCACTGCAGATAAGGGCACATGAGGTTCGTAACAGGAAGGGAGGACCAAAGGATCAGTTCTATCGACAACTGTTGTGATAGACTTCCCTACAATTGTAGAACCTAGATAATTTATCGGAGCTAGGATATCAAATGTGCCCATTAACGATGAATACATTCTAGCCCCAATATATTGGTAGCCGGTTTAACCTGATCAACCAAAGGTACAGTGGACTCAACGTTTCGAAACGGCCATTTCGAGAAAAACTAAGTTGGTCAACATCAACCAACTTCCCTTCATGTGGAAAAACCACCACTCGAAGAACGGTCGAGGGAATCGAACACATGGAGTAAGTCCAGCTTCGCCCCAAAAGCAAGTTATAGTCCAAAGGAGCATCAATCACCTCAACTTCAACAGACACTTCTTTCCTTTCCAACTTAATCTCAAAAGCTGGTAGGATACCATGCGGGAGAAAATACCTCCCGTTGAAAGCAGTAAGCAAGGTGTTTGACGGAACTAGCTTCAGGGAACCCAAAGCCTTCTAGCAAGAAAGAGACATAACACACATGGAAGCACCTTTGTCAACCACTGTTCGTCCAATGGTTTTGCTGCCATGAACAACATCTACTGACAAAGCTACATGATATGGTAGGCGCATCTTAACATCTGACAGATTGAACTTCGCCATCAAGCTCGATGAATCCATACTTCCTAAAGCCGCTAAAAGGGAATCTCACTGAGTAGGACAAATCTGAAGCACTTCCATTGCGGACATTGCACAAGGAGTTTGGGCAAAATATTATACCACAGAGTAGTTAGAAGCAAACCTAGAATTTGTATTATGAAATTCCTTTTTAAATACACTTTTTTGTATTCTAGGCATTGGATCAACAAGTTTCTCGATCATGAGAGGGTTAGAGGTTTCACCAACAGACTTAACCATGTTAGGAACCTCTGTCTCATAGATTTTATTTCTGATTTGGAGCAAGGTACTAGATCATACAATGTTGATATAATTTTGGTGAGGGGGAACATTAGTAGTGCCCCTAGCTACATTAGAAACAAAAGCTGCATTCTATCCTTGGGGAAGTGGATCCTTCAGGATAACCGGTTGTTGGGTTTTATGCAAATTCTGAGCTTGATCAATGAGAGGGAATTGATGAGTTAAGTGATATCCCTAGAACAACTTACAGGGAAATTTCACATTTTTCTTATCCTTCTTAACCCCATCAGCATTGTTCATGGGTTTTGGCTTGTTTTTATTTCCATGACCCTTCTTCCCTTTCTTCTTTTTCCCACTCGGCTGCTGATTTCCCTTCTAGGAAGACTGGGCAAAAACCTTTTCATTTTTAGGTGAGGGGGTATGCTTTGCTACTTCTTTCGTAGACTGCTTCACTGACAACTCATGGAGTTTCTTGGCCAGTTACTCTACAGTGGGAGAATTAACTAAACTAACCACACCATTGACATGGGGTCCAGGCTTGAGTTTCTCGACACTATGGGTAGACTGCGGTGCCTCAGGTATGATTTCATATAATATCCCAGACTGAGCATATATCAAATATATCTGTTTGGCCTTGAGGATGGCCTCTTCTTCAATGGTCACGTCGAAGTGGATACATCCTTATATATATAAATTAGTAGATATTTTAGGAACCACTCTAACAAGAACTTGGGGGGTATGGTGGCTTTGATAAGCCTCTTCTGTCTCCGCCACTCTTGGATATGATTCGATATGTGCATGGCTTTGTCTTGCTGAAAGGTAGACAATAGGTATGTGGCGACATCATACCGGACAGGTAGCTGGAAGTGATTAAGGAACACATTTGCTAAGTCCAAAAAACTATCAAATTCAAGAGAGGGCAATTCAATAAACCACTTTGTTGCAACACTAGTCAAGGTTCTTTAAAAAATCCTCAACCGAACGGTGTCATCGTTCAATGATTTTGAAGAGCACCATCAATGGAAAGTGGTGATATGGGAACCTAGATCTTCGCCAGCTTTTCCCTCAAACTTGGGAATGTTCGAGGGTAACTTGCTAGGAATAGGCGGCCATGTGGCACTATGCCTCATCGGGTCATTCATCAACTTAGACAAATCTCGCAAGTTTAAAGTTGTCAGGAATGAAATTTTAGGCCTAAACGGAGCTTGAAAAGCATGAGTATGGGAAGTAGAAGGACCTTCCCCCTAGTTCTCAAATGTAAAGGTGGGGTTGTCCCCAACTGCCGGTTGTGAAGTAGTTGGACTACTTTGAAATGGATTCCACCCGTAAGCTAGTGGACTACTTATGTGCGGTGCATTATAGGTGGTTTGAGCTACTCTAGATGAAACTGGAGTTTGAAAGATAAGAGTAGGTATCCCTCTGCTAAAAAGTGAAAAGAAAGAGATCGTGAAAGGGGTCAAAACAGGGCTCTGGAAACCTTGACCAAAAGCATTTGTGTTTCCAAACTGCATGCCCACATATGCAGGTGTAGGACCTACATAAGGAGTGGATGGGGGAATGTGCCCCCCATTCCATGGGAATCCCTGAACAAATGAGGAGGATCGACTAGGACCACTTTGAGCAGTATGCATGAAAGAGGGAGAAGCAAAAGGTGAACTGGGAATCCCAGTGACCACCCCACTAGAAGGATCCACTACATGGGAGGAAGCCGGTGGTTGTACCACTTGACTACTTGGTGATAAAGGTGCAGTAGATGCACTTGGTCTAGGAGTACCAACCGGGGGAGTGGAACTCCTCTAGCCAAAATGGTTGAAGTGGGGGTAGCAATACCCTCTCTAGAGCTAGCCATAACTCTTCTCACAGGAACACCAATAACAGGTGAATCAAAAGGAAGAACTTGGATGATCACAAGATCGCTTAAGTCAGTAGGAGGGGGGATAAAGTTCCTTGCAAAATCGTCAGCCTGCAAGTCTTCAATCTCTATTGCAGTTGTATCAACATGATTAGTCCTAAGTTCTAGTTCACCTGGAACTTCACTGACTCCTACATGTTCAAATGAACCGTCAGTATCTAGTCTCCTCCTTTGAGGGGGCGATGGAGGCTCCACTGTATCATATGGAGGAAGGTTTTGCAACCTTCTTGACCTACGGAGAGGTTGGTCCTCTACAGCTAAAATTTTCACTCACACACACCTAAAGGCAAACTAAATATAGACAAACCACACAACACTCACTAAAAAATTTCCTAAAGCCAAACATACACAACAAGTATAAGATATGCCTTCCAAAAGAAAGCTAAAATATGGTTACTTGGAATCCCTGTATATTTTCTTAGGCACAAGCGGAGGAATCACCCAACCGCCCTCCCACACCTTCTACCAGGGTTACCTTCCAAGCCCATCTAAGGTAAACCAGAAATAGCCTTCCGGTATTACCTGTGTATGATCCCTAGTGTCAAGACACTAAAGGATACCGCAACTACACTGAGAGTCTGGCGGAATAGTCGCAAGCCTAATTCATATGCATGGGCAGGGTAGCAAATCCCAAAACCCTAAAAACATCGGCACCAAACAAGGCCCAAGAGGTGGTATTGACAAGACCCCCATATGCGTGAAAATATTGATCTACGCTCGAACAAGGAATCAGAGGGTTATCTCCTCAGTCTAGGTCCTCACGCAGCCTCGTGCTTAACTCCTGTGTGAGAGGATCTTTCTAGAATGCACTGAATATAGAGGAGGATTTACCTAGTGAAAATACAACAACGTCTAAAGTCAAATACTTATGGACAGTTAAAACTCCCTAGTCCACAAGTCTAGCCTAATCTAGTTGGTGTATGAACCTAGAAAAAAGAAACTTACTAGTAATTTTAAATTAAATCGTTCTTTTAAATTGGTTGTTTTTAGTTAGAGGCAGTGGTGTGAAACTTGTATGGTGTTATAGACTCGATAAAAGAAAGCAAACATGATGTAATAACTAGAAATTCAAAGAAAAATGCAACTAATATGCCAAGTTTTCTTTTCTTTTTGTAAAATGAAAGCTAATGAATTTAAACTAAGAATGAGAAACTACAAGACTTTAAATTTTTTATTTTTCTTGAAAAATAACAAAAATCTCACTAGATGCAACCTAATGCAAAAAGTATAAAATTTTGTCTTTTCTTTTCAAAAATTAGAAATGCAACTAAATGCAAACTTGAGTAAATTTGACCAATCTAAACATATAGCAATGAATGATGTAAAACAAATCCCAAAGCAACACACTTCAACCCAAAAGAAGAAATGGAACAAACCCTAGACTTGCCAAAACTAACAAACTCAGAAGTTCACTAGATCCACAAAAAGGAGAATGACAAACTTAGACTACAAACAACATCACAGAGCATAAAGTATTCAAAGGACTTGATCACTGACCCAAAACACAAGTATCCAACCCAAAATCCAAGTATGAGGACCACCTGAACTCACCAATGAAGAAAGTCAAACACAAAGAACCCAAGGACTTGAAAAACCAACTAGGTTGTGCGATGTACAGACCTATGAATCACATAATTATGTCAGAAGCAGGACCTGCAAAAGCATTCAAAAGGCCACTAAACAGGGACAAGAAAAACCCTATGAACCTAAATAAATCTACAGGAAACACACGACTATTATAAAGGCAACCCGCGTGTGACACACAAATGTCTAGAATGCAACCTACGTGTACAAGGTGAAACACACGACTGTCAACAAGACAACCCGCGTGTACTGCTAAATGTTTTCAAAGAAAAAAGGACTAGAAGACAAGCCCTGAACATGCCAAACTAGAAATCAAATGCAAAAAGCAGACAAATCACACCTAGAATAAAAAAGAGCAAAGACTGGTTAGGGAACCTAAAGAACGGACCCACAGCAGGCTGGACTCCCCAATGGAGTTCCCAGTTCTGTTGTTCAGGAAAAAACACCCTTATAACCTGGGTTCTCTGGGGTTACCAACTTACTAAGCTAGACTTGCAGACAATCAACCATGGTGAAATTGAAATAGGAATAGGAAGAAAATGGGAGAAACCTGGTTTATGACGGTTGATCCAAGATTTTTCTTCTCCTCTTCCAGTTTCTTCCACAATTTCCAGGGCTTTCTCCAATCACTTGCAAAGAACAAGTTCTTCCTGGAAATATCTTATATATATATAAATGGTTAATGAAATACATATTCATAATGAAATAATTAAAATAATTCATGATCCATCATATACAATAGTGCACCAAATTTTGAAGAAGAAACTTTCTTTATTAATAAACAAAGAATGGTGAGATTACAACCCAACTTCTGAAACAAGGACTCCTCTGCAAACCGAGGACACTAAGTTCTTCTCTCCAAGATGTCTGAAGGCATACCACCAGCATAACTTTTCTCTTCTCAGAATGATTGATTAGCCCCATCCCACGACCTCTATTTATACATGAGGAAATAGAGTAGTTTCGAAGGTTGAGATGGTTGAGACAATTGAGATAGGTATGATTAGGGACTTGATTGATCTCGACTAATCATGATTTATATTTTTAACTTCAAATTAAGGTGCACATGAGTATTAATATAGGCAAGTCATGTATGACACTCTCCTTGATTTAAGGAAACCCATGTGTTCAATGTACACGCGATTTGCAATGCACATACTCGCATGTGACACGCGGTTTGTTGTGCAAATAGTCGTGTGTGCAACCCTAATTTCCAAATAAAAATATATTTAGCTGGTCAGGAGATGATGTATCAACAGTCATTCCCATATATAGTGTTTTGGATACTTCAATCCAGTTTGGCATTTTGTGTCCCGACATATTGGATGTCAGTACTCGGATGGATAAGTGCCATTTTACATGATAACAATGCACATGGAAGAATTAGTCCATTATTAATATAATGTTAACCTACAACTCTAAGTTTCCTTCCATTTAAGTCGAGAATGCTCTCTCATAGTTCATGTGAGCCAATGATTCCCCCTCCTTAATTGATGAATGAGTTTCAAGAGAGTATTGTATAAGGAGGGGTTGAAATGTAGCTTACCAACCATGACGATGATGCTTATGATGACAACGATGCCAACCATGATGACGATGATGTTATTGATGTTGATGACAATGAATATCGTGATGAAAATGATGATGACGACGATGACGTGACGATGTTGTTGTTTATGATGATTGTGATGTTAAATAGTGATGACAATGATTATGATGGGGATGGTGATGATGATGATTATGATACCGATCATGATGATGATGATCCTGATCATGATGACAACGATGATGATGATGATGATGATTGTAATGAATATGGTGACAATGATCATCTGTATGATGATGATGATCGTGATCATGACAACAAAAATGACCATGATGATGATGCTTATGATGACGATCATGTTGTTGATGTCGATGACAATTATTATCATGAGGATGATGAATATGTTGTTGTTTGTGATGATGAATAGTGATGACATCAATGATGATGTTGACGATGGAAACAATGACGATGGTGTTGTGTATGATGACGATGAAGATGATGATTACTAACGATGACGATGTTAATGATGATGGTTTTGATGACAACGATGATAATGATGATCATGATGGTGGTGACGGTGAGCATCATCATCATCATCAGAGCCGATGTCACTAACATCATCATCATTGACATCTTCATTAAATTTTCAATTTAATTTTTTATTAAAATTCATTTTCCAATATGTGTATATATTAAAAATTAGATAAATATATAAATGTATATGGTTTAATATTTAAAATTATATATATATATATATAACAAATAAAAAATTTAGAAAATAACAAACAATAACAAATTTATAAAAAAATAACAAGTATCTATCTATCTATCTATATATAAATTAACATATAACAAACATATAATATTAAAATTCACCTTTGAACCTCCCGTGCCAAAGCAATAAGCTCAGTGATAAGTCATGAGCGGTGAGCTTAGAAGAGTCATGAGCATTGTGAGCTCGTGTGAGCGTTGTGAGCTGTGAGCCGTGAGTGTTGTGAGCCATGAGCATCGTGAGACATGAGCATTGTGATCCATGATTGTTGTGAGATGTGAGAATTGTGATCTGTGAGCATTGTGATGTATGAGACATGATCCCTGAGAATTGTGAGCCCTAAGCATTGTAAGACATGAGCCTTGTGAGCCCTGAGCCGTGATTCATGAGCGTTGTGATATCTGAGCCGTGACCTATGAGCAATGAGAAGAGAATAGCAGAGAATATTTGTGAGCATAACAGAGCAGAGAAGAGTCAGTTCTGAGCAGTGAGCATAGCATATCAGAGTTGGATTGTGGCCGAGGAGAGGGAGGCTGAGAAGAGTCACTATGAGAGGAGCCAATGCATCCCAAATCTATGAGTACCTTTCCCTAAATATTTTAACCTCTAAAACAAATTATTTATCTTCAGTGAACTCATTATTGCATTTGTTAAATTTGTTATTGGGTTTGTGAAATTCGTATTTAGGTCAGTTTCATTAAATTTTGTAAACCGCTTGGGATTGGGTTTCACCATTCACAGATTTTTCTTGGCAACATAGAAATCATTTGAAGAATATTTTATCCATAGACCTATATTTCTAATGCTTTGAAACATCTTAATTATTTGGGATTGAAATATATAAAATTAATATCCTTTGTTAAACAATCAAATTTCTCATAGAAAAATCATTAATAGGGTTTAAGGACAAATTTCATTGTGTTATTGACACCATTTTTGTTTCCAGTATTAAAGATTTCACTATTTTGATATGGATTTAGACTCCATTTTCCCATTGAAAGGCACTGATCCTTTACAAATTTATTTTCCCCTTAGGATATAAAGTCATATTTGCATGAAATGTTATTGTCTTGCTAGTGGTTACCTTATCATTTATAGCAAGACCTATGCATCTAGGGTGCTTTTAAATAATCAAATATTTTTCCCTGGCATCCCTTATCCTAGATCCTGGACCTTGAATTGAAAACCTTTCTTGATCTAGGGTTTGTTTTTGGATCTAGGCCATTATCAGTAGGAGGTTCAAACAACATCACATCACATCAAATACACCAATAACTCATGTTAAAACCATATAAATAACAGGTGCATATTCTTGGAACTCCTCCATAACATAACATCAATGCTACCATGGTGTAAGCATATGCAAAATATGCCCATAAGTTAAGGCCCTCAATGCATATATAATGTATTACACCAACAATATCTATACATGCCTCAACCTTAATAATGTCATAATGATCAAAATGATAATAGAAGAACCATGTAAAGCGCTATCTCCTCAAGAACAAATGGTACACCAAATACACCCAAACACTGCAATACACTATAGTTGAAAATACTGCTAAGATCAAGGGGAAAACACAAGTACATGAAATCAGCTTATTTCATTTGAGCCTTTCAAATGGATTTCAAATGAATATCTCCATCTTTTAACATGGAATGGAGAGGTATATTATATATAGTTTCTAGTAAAAGATACAATAGATTTTTCTTTTTATATATTGATATAAACTATTTATAGTTAATACTTTTTATCCACCATTGACCATATATTTGTCTTTTATTCCCAAATATAGTATATAGGTTTGTTTTTATGAATTTTTTTCCATATGTTTCCTTTTCATTTTGATAGAATGCAACTAATGACTAGTGGTAAATCCAATGACTTGTTATTTATATTTTAATAGTTATATAAATAAAATCATTATATATACTAAATAAGATTACATGCAAGTAGTGATTATCGTTCTTACGGTTAATATAAGTTTAAATGGTTGTTTATCTCATCAAATATTCATGACAAATATTAAATCACTAGGTGTAGGTTTCTCGGTATAGAGAAGGAATATTTGCGCAAGTGGTGAATTATAGTGTATGTCACGATATATTCTCACAGTGTATAGTATTTGTGGATGTGTGATAGTGTATGTATTTTTTACCATAATGCGAGACAAATGAATATTGTACACTGTGAGAACATATTGCCACATACATTAATTATACATGTAACCAACTTTAGTCAAGTAACTAATGTTGCAAATCCAAGGTCTTCCAAACATGTTTCAACACTAAGACATGAACAATTACATGTTGAACCCATGGTAAGGCATAAAAAATGTAATCTCAATGTAATAAGGGACGATCGATGCTTCATGCATATAAGAGAGCATTAATACTTCATGCCTAAATGGGAGAATCAATATTGTACATATGTTATAAGCATCAAAGCTTTGTGTATATCAAAGAGCATTGTTTCTACAACAAAGGGGACCATAGAACTAGTGAAATTGCATGCATTGAATCCATTGTGCACCTAAGTTAACATATCAAACATATTCTTCATTTTACCATGAAGCATATGTTGGAAACCAATGAGTGAAGCTAATATATTAAAGCTCATATATTGTATCTATTTTCTATATTTGATGCATCTTATAACATTGCATTAGAGCTAAGTTAAAAAATCTTGGAGCAAGTGATTCAATCTTCAAGATTATTGGATGATGATTGGATGATGAAGGAAATGCAAGATAATTTTAAACATAATTTTCATCTCTTTCAACTTTAACACTCCCAAAGGTCCCTGTGTTAAAGTTGACATATGTAGTAACATTAAATAGTAGCAGTAAAGAAATAGGCTAATTAACAAGTTAGACAGAAAATCATCAAACAATATCAGTAAAACAGGAAACCAACAATACTGGTTCATAACTTCTTTATAATGAGATATTTTTTCAGATCAGACCTTTCCTTTTGAAGGACCAGTCACTAAGGAACAATGGACATACCTTAGAGAGAAAAAATAGGTTGTAGTAGGGTAAGCTTAGACTAATACAAACTTCAATTTGCTTTAAAAAATTGTCCATCAATGAGAATAAAAAATTCAAACTCCTGCTACAATGACAGTCTTGGGACAGTGACATCCTTCATGCATAGTTGTAGCAGTTTCAAGCATTAGGGAATCTTCCAAAAAGGTTTAGTAGGCCATATCCTACTATAGTAGGCTAAACATAGTCAATGTAGCATTAACAGACTCAACAAATATTACAACCCAGTCTTAACATCCCATAGTAAGTCCAATTTTAGCAACCTAAGTCATGAAAAAAGGTCACAACCCAATGCTAATGTTCACGGCCTAGCCTAAGGCATGCTAAAAATAGTTACCACCTAGTCCTAAGCATGCTCAAAATAGTGACAGCCCAATATAAATAGAGAAAACCTAGCTTAGGTATCTTACAACAACCATAGCACAACTCTGGTAGATTTACAATAGCCACAGATCAGACCTAGCAGGATTACAAGGGTCACAACCCAACACTGGAAATTAGATTATTGATCTCAGCCCAGTAAAACAACCTTGTGGAATCCCTAGCACCTGTAACAAGAGTCATGCCATAGATATAACAATCACAAAGGATCAAGACACAAATCTAGTAGCCCACAAGGATCAAGACACATATCTAACAACTAGTAACATGTCACGGGTCAATCCAAGCACCCAATAGCAGGTAACGTATCATTCCAAACAGCCCTAAACAAGCCATGGCTAAGCTAGGAAGCCCTAAAACAGGTCACAGTTTAATCCTCTTGATCACGGTCCGGCTAGGAACCATCAAATAGGTATAGGAAGCCTTGAATTTGTCCCATGTGCCCATTATAGGTTGGTTTGTGCTTACAAAGTGCTAGGAGTGCATCTAGCTCTAGGTGAGGGCCTGCTCATCCATGTGTACCTTTACTATTAGATGTTTCTTAGCATCTATGCATTTACACTAGATCTTGAAGTGGTCTTCCATATTGTGAAGCTGGGAGTCTAGATTGTCCATATTTTTAACTCTATTAAATTTGGGGATGGAATGCTTTGTGTTCAACTTGAAGGAACAATGGAAAATTGGGATTCCTATAGGCGTATTTGGTTGTTGAAGAGGCACATGGTGTTGCAAAGTCTAATGCTGTGGTAGCAGAAACAAGAACACAATGAACATGTTTTGAATCATGTTGGCACACAATTCAACATGTTACTACCACTATCCATCAAGTTACTCTAACAAGGATTGTTTTTAATGAATTTTTTTCTCTTACCTTTACTCTATCTAGCGTTGAGTGAGGGTGGATTCTTGAGGTTCATTGAAGTGTCTAGAAGAATTTAAAGGAGCCATGGCATACAAAAAGAAAGTTTGTACCAGTTTGAGATCAAAAGTCCCAAAATGTCATAAAAAAAAATGTGAAAAAAACTAAATAAGATAATATAATTTATTATTGTCCAACAAATAACAGCGAAGGTATGCCAATGGGACTAAAAGAGTGCAAGAAATATAGGTATAGTACGAGAGTGCAAAAGCAATTCATAGCATGATATTGAAAGAATGAATACATAAAGAACTAAGTGTCTAGCTAAAAGTTAAATGGTTGACTAAGAGAAGATATAAGGTTTAATGCATGTGCACGAAAGATGCTAGAAACTAGTGAGTGCAAATGATTAAAAAGACAATGTCAAGATATGGTGTAGTTAGAGGTAGTTGTTGAGGATAGGTAAGGAGGCCTCAATATAGGCTCCTCATCATAGTCATCAATAAGTATGAAAGGGAAAATGCATTAGAGAATGATATCCTTGTTGGCATTGGAAATCCTAGCCATGAGTGGATGGTGAGGTCGATATATGATCCTTGTCATAGTTAGCAATAACTGTGAAAAGGCTAATGCACTAGCAGATGGTATCCTCCTTGTAGTGGTGAGGGTTAACTAAGAGGACATGCCTACAATATCCTAGGGGGATCATGAATTGCAAATAGGAAAGAAAACTATAATTACATAAAATTACAAACAGATTGGTGAAATGGAGGAATTTTGAGAGATAACTTCGAGCAATAAAGAGATACATGTGTGTCAATTGTATGCAAACAAGAAATAAGTGTTTTCAAACACTTGTAAATCACCCAAACTAGTTGTAGTTGAGATTTTACAGGGTGTTTTGGGAAAGGAGACCAAAATTGCAAACTCTAAAATGAACATAGTAACAACAATGTGAAAAAACTCACATACAAGAAAATAAAATGAAGGGAAATTATGCAAACATAAGAGGAGAATGTTTTTTGACCAAATTTTCTATTATTGCAATTATCAAATACATTTTAAGTGAGTGATCATCTTTGAACAAATCACATATGCAATATTTACAATGTGGGTAGAGTACAAAACAAATAAAATACAAATATAATACATATTTAGATTAAATTTATTAGGAACCATAAATTAAGTCTCATTCCAATAAGCACACCTCAGATTCAAAGCATTCAAAGGGTAGAGTCCCTACAGAGTTATATGGTATTTTCCCACACAAAGGTATAAGCCAACACCATAAGACCATATCATCCAATAATTTTTGTTCCCAATAGTTTAAATAACAGGGATGTAGGTTGTTATTAGGTGACAACTGGGAGTGTTATTTAGTATTTTTTCTTGCACTATTTATTAATTTCAATTTAATTTTCGCCATTTTTTCCAATTTTTAACATGCAAGACAATTAAATGAAAAAACCCTTACTAATAAACCTATGCATTTTCAAGCTTGGGGGAGAATTGCTAACTATGTATTATGATAGTGGAAAATGCATGCATTAATGCCTTGTAATTCTCTAATATGAATTATGCTTACCCAACAAGGTCCTATCTGAAATTTTTACCCATAGTGCAGGTAGAACCAAACAAGTATTTGTCATATCTTTCTTCCTCGAGTGAAAGGAGTTTAGTAAGACTAGATGAAAGTGAGACATCCAATAGGTCTACAAGGGTTATATCAACTAGATGGAAAAAGATCAGAAGAAAATTCCATAAATGCATAGATTTTTTTCTCGCTGAAGGGGGGTCATGTTCCTATGATGATGAGACAATAGGTAACATCGAGGTGCCCTTGAGGTACAGACATCTAGTGAAACAATGGGTACCCAAGGACCATCCTAAACTAAAACACATATTTTTGTGTGAACGAGAGGATATATCAAATTGCACTATCGTCATTACATGGTTTGGGGTTGTTTTGCATGAATGGCATAAAGGTCAGTTACGATAGATGTACATAATTGATGGAGTATGTTGGACCCTATTACAACTACAAATATTGGATGCACCTAGTCCAATATACACAAAGTATGTGCATATATCTATTGTCAACAAATTACTTACAACTAAAAGACAAATATCAAAATAAAGGAGCAACGTTGTACATTGAGGAAAGGCCAAAAGCCACAGGGAATATTGCAGGGTTTATAAACAATACAAAAAAATGGTCTACAATTAAGCAACCCAGCTGCATATTTGAGGAGCGTGAAGAAAAACCTGTATTTGTATGTGCCATTAAATCAATAGCTGTAGGGGAAGAATTGCTTATTAATTACAATTTGAATCAAGTAGATACAAACGCGGTTACTATGGGAGTGGTACATCTAACAATTTACCCAACATTTTATTAATTAATTTAACCTCTTAAGGATTTTTCGTTAGTCTATTGTTATAATTTTGTTTAAATTTTCAATATTTACTTCGCAAGGTAGTGATCGGGGCATCTCCCCTGCAGTTAGTCAGATGAGTACAACTTCCTCGAGGCAATAAGTATACATCTTTGTAATAGTAAAAATATAATTTGAAAAAAATGTTTTTTTGCTGTGTTTTTTCATGAGTATATTCATTTGGTTTATATAATGTTATTTGTATATTTTTTACAGAGTGTTGATTGGTAAAACCATTCGGATTTTGATCAGACTACAACAGCCTCGGGGCAACAGGTATACCTGATTGTAAATGTACAATTTAAATACGTCAAAATGTTTTCTTATTATGTTGTTATCGTGAATATTTTGGTTGCATTTGGATAATTTTTTCTATGTTTTGAAGTATGGTGTTGTAAGGGGAACCTTCGTAACAGTAGATTATACCAGACCTCCCTCGAGGCAGCGGGTATACATCGATGCAATTGTACAAATTAAATATGAACACAAAGTTTTTGTTGTTGTTGTGTTTTTTCATTAGTATATTCAATTCTTTTAGATAATGTTATCTAAATACTTGTTGCAGAGTTTTGATTGGGGAAACTGGACACTTGTTGATCATACGACAACAGCCTCGGGGAAACATGTATACCTGATTTTAAATGTACAATTTAAATATGTCAAAATGTTTTCTTATAATATTGTTATTGTGAGTATTTTAGTTTCTTTAGATATTTTTTCTATGTTTTTGATGAAGGGTTTTGTAAAGGCAACCTCCCTATCAGTAGATCAGGGAAGGTACCCTATAACCATTGATTCAATGAGTAAATGATCTTCGAGGAAGCAGGTATAATCCATTGGAATTGTACAAATATAATATGAAGCATAATGTTTTTTTCTTTTCTTTTTCTTATGTATATTGGTTCTTTCTGCTAATGTTTTCTACTTCTTTTTGTTAGGGGGATGATCGGGGCAAGTCCCCAGCTATGGATCAGATGACACCAACATCGAGGCATCGGGTAAACCTAATTGTAATTTTATGAATATATAATGATTGATATGTTTTGTTAATATACTTTTTTCCTCAGTCTATTGCTTTCACGTCAGTAATGTTTTATATATTTTTGTTGTAGACCACTGATTTGGTGTATGAAACAACGTCAGAGAAATCAATAGCTTTAGACGTGGATGAGTTGATGCATGATGCTGGAATTGGATCTTATCTAGACTTGATTAAGATGATAGAGATGGACTTGAAAACAATAATGAGGATATCCTTCGTCTGCTATTCATTGTGTCGCAGCCATATGAGATTAAAGCCAAGGTTGATGTTTTGGTAAATAGATCACACGATTTTCAAGTAAGTTGTGGAATCTTGAATCATAATATAAATTCATTTAGTACTTTATAAATTTTATTTGTATATGATGGTGAAATTATAAAACATGGTTTGTATTTATAGGATTTTCTTCGACCACACACTAGTTGTCAAGGCGGTGTTGACCCCAGTGATGATCGTGGAGATTCGTCACATGAGAAAACAACTCCACGTACATCTCATATGACATTATTTTTTACTGAACAGTCAGCAACACATTCAGTGACACCCCTGAGGCCAGTTGTGAGTGCACCAACTAGCGACCAGCGCACACCAGATCATGCAAAAGAAGGGGTCGATGCAGAGCATGATAGTATTGATATTGTTGAAGCAACATTTGGATCTTCTCATGTCACTAGCACGAGTATAATACAGGCAACATTCTTGGTGGATGAAGAGCTCGTTCCAATGAAGATAGAGAAGATCCCATGTAATTTTTATGAATTGTTCAAGTTAGTGTTTATAATTTGATTGTAATATACCGATAAAACATTGTCTTTCAACGAATGATGGCATGATCGTTTTGAAGAAAATGACATTTTTTATAAACATCTAAATGATTTGTCCTTGGAGATATTTGGGCCCACCATCCTCACAAGGTGGGATAGAAAAATTTAAAATTTAAAAGATGAGCTCACTAATCGATTGGTTGGATTGTTCGACAACGATACCTTCAATAGAGTCATAGTCCTAAAGAAGGCTGGACAACATATGAATATTTTCCGGGACCGATATAGGGTTCACCTAGAAAAGAACCCTAGGTATGAGTACCCTTCGATGATTCCATCTAGAGAGTGGAAATCCCTCATGGAATATGGAAAGGAGAGGGCTCTAAGAAAACAAGGAAAGCTACAACCAGGCATAAGGAGGTATGCAATACTTTCTATAATGTAATTCTAAACCTTATTATTATTGATTTATATATCAAAATTTTATTATTATTAATTTATATATCAAATTTGGAACATCTAACCTATCTCAACACTTTCAAAGGTCGTCTGACACATCAAAGGCCACAAAGGAAAGAAAAGAAGAAATTTGTTAGCACAAGCTTGGGCCTAGTGGTTATTCAAATTTGGCGACACAAATTGTAAGTATCGAAAAACTAATAATGCATTCAAAGAATACATTGCAATTTTTTTTTCATTTTATTGCACCACAAAAGGTAAATTCATTATGTTATGCAAATATGTAGGCCGACTGATTCAAGGAAGTGCCCACTGAGGAAGACTTGAAGCTTGGCTTCCAGCATGACTTTGGAGCTGTTGTTGAACGCCGAAAAAGCTTGTTTGGGGAAACACAATCTTCTAGTGATCCATCTTGCGCACATGTATATAGAATATATATAGTTTAATGAAGATTTATTACTTATGAAATATATTCGTTAAAAAATATTACCATAAAATATTGACTCTGTTTTGAGTAGGAAAGAAACAATCCAATCATTGTCGAGGTTG
Organism: Pseudotsuga menziesii; assembly: GCA_001517045.1. Taxonomy (NCBI): domain Eukaryota; kingdom Viridiplantae; phylum Streptophyta; class Pinopsida; order Pinales; family Pinaceae; genus Pseudotsuga; species Pseudotsuga menziesii. Next base: position 118,506 of record LPNX010438309.1, read on the forward strand.
ATGGACAACAACCAATCAAAGATCATGCTTTCAATCCTAGCAATGAATTTATTCATATGCTACGTCAATTTAAAATATTGCACTGAAGATGGTGAACATTAATTGTACTTTTCCATGTTTAAATAGGAGAGCATGTAGAGGGTCACACTGTACAGGTTGAGCCTAGAGTACAGGAATATAAAGTACATCATGTGGCCACATCGGGTAAAAATTCACCTTTGTAATGCTTGTTTTTTAAATGAAATACTTGTTGTTATAATACTAGAATATATCAATGTAACATTTTCAAATTATTGCCGTAAATCTAGACCCCTCGCCACAAAATATACGACAAGTTGATGAACCACCAAGAAATGAGCAACAAGTTCAAGACGATGAGTTTCTTTTTGATTTTGTAAAGAGAAAAATAATAGAAACAAGTGACTGAAGAAATACTGTGAAATCATTTTTGCTGATATAGTGTCATGCATATTTTTTTCCCTACTGAATGAATGAACGGTTTAATGAATGTTATCTTTTATTGAGTGAATGGTAAATGTTTCTTTATGATGAAATCTGCATGTTTGGACATAACTTTTTTTTCAAGTAAAAGCATTAGGTATGGGGAATTGAGAGTGATGTGAGGGGGGGGAAGGGGCCATAAGAGCTACCACCTTCATGTTCTTAGTCCTGTTTATTAGAGAATATTAAATTATTCTCGAAACCAAGAGGAGCTCAATGAATGGCTACGGTGGTGCCTTTCTACAAGCCACTCACGTGTCATCTAAATTTTGACAATTTCCTGGGTACATTCCTAGATAATTCATTGAGTGAATACCTTCATATACTTATTGAAATAGGTACAATGCTAGAATGTAATCTTTTCATTTCTTATTTATAATGGATTTAGGATGAACACAATTTATTACATCTGTTAGATTTATTAAAAATATACTAATAATATTTGTAATATGATGTAGTTGTGAGGGACTCTGCATGAGGTCTTTCCATCCAAATAAAGAATCTAGAGAGGATTCCAACTATAAATCTCTAGGTTTAACAAAAGTGCAAGTAAGGGTAAGTTCAAGATGCCACCACTTCTTGTAAACGGGATGCTAGTTTTTGAGCTTTTCCAATTCTTGTTATTATCTTGATTTCCCATGATTACTCGTATTTGGTGCAGGATATACAAAACTTCTACTGCCTAAGTTGTAAGTATAAGAAGCAACAATACAACTTGGTAAAATGGTATGCTATTTAAAGTAACACATTGTCTTATGGACATGATTATATTCATTTGAACATATGTAATATATATTTGACATAGTGTGTGGTAGGTCCCATATATAGCTTCATCCTTGGGGGGTGTCAATATTGGCAAAAATGGTCATAGAGACCTATTTGTTTGGGTCACTATACAACTTACAAAACTAAATGATCAACTTGATGTTGTACAACTTTTGAAACCGACATCCCTTGCTCTACAGGTATGACATATTGTATTAGTTGTCCATATTTTTATGTAATAATCGTCTTTGTAAAATTTCATTGAAAATGCTATGGATATTAGGACAATTCATACTAGTGATGGTATTATCTATGATTGTTAAATTAGAACACCTACTTTGAAGAATAGTAACTAGTGATTTGTGTTGAAGGTGTCCAAAATGATGACAAGAAGAAAAATTCCTTTCTTCTTCTATCTTTTGCTCATGTGGATCACATTCATCCTAATATTTGAGGCTGTAGAAATACTGTTGAGGTATGGAAGAAGTTTAGAAAATTATATGAAACCTCTAATGAAATTTGAAATTTATTTATGCTAAACAAAATAACAAATATGAAGATGGATAAATATGATTCTATAATAGAGCATGCCTAAAATTATTTTTTGGTGATTCATACTGATATTAAAGACCTAACATTATTGCCATTTCATTCAATAGCTTCCTTGATTCACATTGAATTTTAATAAACATCATTTTTCATATCTTCTTGACATGATATTCCAACATTTGAAGAAGTTGTATGTTTGTTGATCAAGCAAGAAGAGAGGTTAAATAAGAATGAGAATGAAGGTCCAGCTAGAGTATTATTCATAGGAAGGTGCAGAGGAAGATGTTGAGATAGAGGCTGTGAAAGAGAAAGGAGCGATAGGAAATACGATTAGAAAATTAATTCAGAGTTTCAAAGGTAATTTTCAAAGTACCAAATCCAAATTTTCCAATTATTGTGGCTGAAATAATCATAATGGTCAAATTTCCCACACTTGACACATTGTAGCAGAGGCTTAAATGTTAAGTTGTTTGGCTCATTGGATTTATAATGACCTTGTGTTGGATCATTTTTGTGGATTATATAGTTTATGTTACAAAAGATTCCATAGATTGTTTGTTTAAATTGACTGGATTTTAGAAATTTTCATTTCAATAATTATAGAAGCAACATGTATCATACTTTCATGGTTGCGCAGTTCCTCAATGACTCCCCTTATCATTACCAACTTCTAGCAACTTATCTAGGGGACATTCATCCCGTACATGATTATGTTATACAAGCACAAGTCATCTCCTTATATTTACTGAGTACTTGATGTCCTTAACCCTCCGTCACTTGTAGTTACAGTGCACAAGTATGGATTGTTGTATATTTCCCTATTGAATTGAGTTGTTTATACATTTTTAAATAAAAATGCTTCTTTTATGTCTCCAGATTCAAATTCCACACATTGAATCAAAATAATCATAAAAAACCATGTATAAATGAATAAGTCTTCTTATGTTGTAGTTGGGGATTGGTTAATCATCCAATCAACCTTTAAATTCGTTTATATTATTGCAACATCTCAATCCATTTGATTTGAATAGGACAAGCCAAGTGTTTAAATTCTAGGTTGAATTGAGTTAGTCATACTCATTGTGGATATCTGATAAGAAATGTGAATGGATTTGATAAGAAGTGGAACAATTTTTCTTGTTACACCAAAGTAAAGTGGCTCCTTTCAGGGTGGCCACAAATTATTTTAGTCTTTGGGTTTCTTAAGTAATTTTTTTACTTAAAATATAGATCACAACTTGATATATGCAACCCTCCATCAATGGTACCATGAAATGTTGATAGTTTTATCGAGCTAACTTTGGGAGAATTGGTAGTTCTATGAAGCTGAGAAGTATCCATGCTAGATGTTATTGGTGGATAGGGAGGAGGAGGTTGCAAAAGAAAAGGAACTTACTCTAGAGATGTGGAGGGTTGGTTGGCCCACATATATTTTAATTTAGGCATGTGTTCCATTTTCAATACTATCATTTAGGATTTATACATTTAAACATAAATTAGGCCAAACTTGCGTTAAGTGCATGCCTTTCTTTTTGTTTGTCGGTCGTCAGACATTTAGATATTTATGTCTTTCTTTCTTGAATTAATTTCAAAGAAAATTGAAAAAGTTGTATATATTTATTGACTTTTTGTGTAGAACCACAGTGAAGAATTTAAATCTTTTGTTGAATATAATATGCCTTCTGATGAATATTGTTGAAGTATGAAAGAATATGGAGCATGGACTGGTCATTTAAAACTTCAAGCAACATCCTTGGTTACCCAAACACACATTCACTAGGTATTTTCATTATTTGCTTGCATCTAGTTTTTGCAAATTTGATCTCGGTGCTATGTTAACCCAATGTTTGCTATACTGATTTCTTATTGAAGATACTTGTTTGCTTTACAATTGAAGTGGCTACAAAATTATGAGTTAGTGTGATGTAATCCATTACTTGTGGTGTTGGTTTTCAAGAAAGTATGGACTACAATAGTATCTATTAACATGATATTGTTTTTTATATGCTTAAACATATGTCAACTTTAATAGAGTAGGTACGTGCACCCTCCATTTGTGAGTATGCTTAATTCTCCTTGTTCTGTAAAAAAATTTCCTTCTTTCTTACAACATAGAAAATAATGTTTGATTCCCAAGATTATTTTTTCCACTGAATGTTTGTAGTCTTGGAATGTTGTTAACTTGTTTTACATATTGGGTATGTAGGAAGACTCTAATGGGTGGTGCATACAAATGGGCACCGAACAAGTTGAAATTACTATCAAGGATTTCTCCTTTGTAGTCTTCTAGGGTATACATTGAATGGATCCAACAAATAGGAACCTGACACGGAGAAAAAAACCATCATGTCTTTCTCCTTTTAGTCTCTCAAAGTATACTTATAAGGTTTTAATTGTTTTATATCCAAGATTTATTCTTGTTGGCATGATGTGCTATTTGTCTCTATGGAATGCTATTTCATATTTTATTTTCTTGCATGTTCGAAATGGTGTGTAATTATGATTATTTTGTCTTTTGGTTTCTTGTATATATCTTTGGAATCCCCAAATTTTTACTTTAATGTAATACTTGAGATTTTAATTTGGAACTTGTTTTGTTTTAATTAATTCACTTTACCTCCTAGATGCGAGTGTCCAAGGCAGAGACTATGGAAGCATGAGGGAGACAGGGAAAGTGGCATCCCCTCCCCCATGTCCACCAGGATTAAATCCATCATTCTTGTCCTTCCTTATGCTTCAACGAACGACTTACGCATGCAAGATGATTTTTGAATTATAAAAAATATTGATGAGCTGTTCCACCATGGTGCGAATCATATGGCTCATGTCTTGGAAGGACCGCCACAACCACCTCGCCATGCTGTGAAGTACCTATTCTGGGCACCAGAGAGATCTTGATATGTAGGGAAAGCGGTATAATAGGAAGAACTCAGGGAATAGAGATGGAATCCTCTCGCAACAGTCCATTGGATCGTCCCTTGGCTCCCCCTATATGTAAACTCGGGTTGGTCAGGTTTATCCGGACATCAATTATGTGAAGGCTTGGCTTTGACATCCCACTGCATTGCATTCCAACATTTAGGGGTTGTCTACCTCAAACCATATGGACATGACTTCTCGTGGGAAAGAAGCAGGAAACATTGACTGGGAGGCCCTTTTTCATGAAGAGACCTCGATCCACATTCCTAATTCCATTGCAAAAATGGAAGATGAAATATTCAGGGAATTTTAGGATTTGACTCAGGCCAGATGTGGTGATTTCCAATTACTAGCGACTAAATTTTATACTCTCCATAGCTATGAGGGAGAGAGAAATATTTTGTGATTTAGTGAAGCTCGTTGTTAGCACCTTCAAGGAAGATGCTGAACGAAACCTTGTCCACATGACATACATCATTCAAATCTTGAAATCGCCCTTCCAACGCTCTCAAGGATACAACAAGGACTCCAAGGGAGAAGGCACCAAAATAGCTAATGAGGACGATGACGAGTCCACCAGGAAGATCTAGCTGACTCATCCTTCTTTACCAGTTTCTCCCTTTGTCTATCTTTCAATGGTTCACTACAGGACCAATTCTCCCCTTAACATTTTTATGTCTTATAAGCTGTCAATATATAAAGGTTGGGAAACTCATACTATGTTTAGATACTCTGTTTGGACCTTACTGCATCTTACTCATTTTTTGTCTCATGACTACAGCCCGACTCCATGTTTTGGAGTCAAAATCGAATATGTAACTGCTTTCCTTTTCCAAGTTAAGTAACGGAATGAGCTCTTCTTACTGATAAAAAAATTTAATTCACTCAACCTTTTGATGTCATATCATGAAATATAACCTTGTTAGCTTTTCCTTCCATAAAGGATTGTTGTCAATTGACACACATCTATATGAACCATATGCTATACAAATTTAGTGTATGCATGAGATAAGGATGTAATATTTCTTTGATGTTCCCCATTAATTCCCCTATAAAAAATTATTGAAACATTCTCAGTACTGGTAACTTTCAAACAATTGGTTTTAATTACCCAAGTGATTAAACATCATTTTACTAAACTTTTTTTTATGACTTGTTGACACCTTCATTTTAAATACCCTTTAAATTATTGATGTACCATTCCTCTTTATAATGTATTTAATGTCAACACTCATCATGTGTCTATTGGGTCTTGCGATTGGAGTTAGTTTGCTACAAAACATTGTTGGGATTCAGTTCTAGGGTTTTATCTTCACTCAACATTGAGGAGTGGATCTTAATCATGCTAAATATTGACATCACTTGTCTAAGAATTGGACATAAAGGGTCCAAGTCTTAAAAAAATGAATCGAATATTGGAAGTGGGGGGAAACAAATGGAGTGGGTTATCAGCATGATAGGTAGCATTCTGTTTCTAGTGTTGTTACAACAGCTCTCCGTGGTGGTAGACTTCGCCGAAAGTTCATGTTGGTGGTTTAGGGAATAAACAACTCAGCTGACAGCCCACAGTGGTGGCCTAAAAGCTACATCAATATCCTAGAATATGGTCATGGCTAGAATTAGTTGGCTTCCATAGACTTGGTGGCGACTCCAGATAGCAAAAACATACTACTACCTATCATGCTGGTGGTCATAGAACTAGTATTTTTTTTAAATATAGATCGTTGTTGGATATATGATGGACTATATCACTATATCCGACGAGTATGCCATATCACCGAAGACATCTCTCATCGGTTTTTCTCTTTTATGTTGTCAGATATCTGATGTCCTTCCCCACTTTTTGACATTCATGCCATACCTCTGACAACAAATGGAATTGGTTATACGACCGTCTATAAAGTATTTTACATCGGTTATCCGATGGGTTTTTTTATCGGATATCATTCCTTCTTGATAGGATTGAGGGTCGAATATCCAACAAGTCTATTGTAGAATATCCGACGTGTATTTGTCACATACTTGACTTTATACCAATATATTTGTGGTTAGATATCTGTCGACCATTTCATGTCATATATCCAATGAGCCCATATTGTTGTCATATATCCGATGAAAATCAACCAATGTTTCTAAAAGTCGAGCCTTATCGGATTGTCGACATATTGATGTCGAAAATCAGACGTATATGCTGTCATATTTTGGGTTCAAATTATATTGTGTGTGTCAACTTGAGAAATTTGAATGATGCCTTCTTATACGACCCATTTCCTCCTAGTGCATCAATCTTAAGTTTCTCATATTTGCAATTTTTATCCATTTCCTGTAGCCGACTAGTAAAATATGTCATTGATTCCTTTGATTTTATTTCTTTCTCTTTAGTGTTTTCATGACATTAGTTGCAACCTTTTTTACATTTTCTATGGTTTTTCTTTGAGTGTGAATGATATCTCTTGCTTGTGTAATTGAATGATTTTCTTCATTATCATTTTCTTGTAACAATGATGCTTCCTTTTTATCCATGATTGTGTTGGATCTCTCTTCCAGATGTTAATATGTTAATGAAGACACCCGCTTTGATACTTTGGATTTATCTTATTACTAAGATGGGGGTAAATCAATAATTTCACACACACACACACACACATATGAAGGATTACATCAGTGAGAGAATGCAATCTCCAAACATGAGCACCAACTCATTTCAGGTGTCCACTTGATCCACAAGTAACAATATGTATTTACATATACATATATGTATATATGTGTGTGTGTGTAATTTCACTTTGACATATTTTCAACAATTAAAACTTATCAACAATAACAGTAACAAATAAAGAAGTGCACAAATATCTGAGAATAATTGTGTGTGTGTGTGCATGTATCTCTCTCTCTCTCTCTCTCTCTCTCTCTCTCTCTCTCT
>LPNX010438309.1:126213-138963 GCA_001517045.1 Pseudotsuga menziesii
TATAGTCACCGACCTGCAATGACTTCGATTTGCGTGAGCACCAACTCATGAACTTATGGAACCGACCTAAAAAAATGTCTTTATGGATGCACAAACTATGAATTATAGAAAATAATCTTCGAATTGTGGATAAATATGATATTTGATTGTGGAAGCACCAAATTTTGAATTATTTTCTATAGATCCGACTGGAAGGAGGATCCAACCCCCTAATTATATTTGATAGCTAAAATTGAAAGGAGGACCCAACCCCCTGAATTTATTTTCCATAACCGACTAGAAGGAGGCTATAACCTCCTACTCCTTGCCCCACCAACCTCCCCGATATAAAATAAGTGTATATTGAATAACTAGAAAATACAAGATACTATATTTTCAATATGTGTCTTCACCAGAATGAAACTTTTGTGATCCTTTTGTATGTGTCTTCCTTTTGAATATATGCATCAAGATAGACAGTTGCCAAAATTGCAACATACGATAATCATTATGATCTGTATCTCTATATTGAATAGTATTCCTAGCTCAATCTCTTATGTGTATTTGTGATCTGCGTCTGTGTATTGAACAATGTTCCAAACTCAGTCATTTCTTCAATTATGTGATCTACATCTTCCGACGAGTAAGAACTTCACATATTTTGAATACATGTATCCTCTTATATGGCTCACTCCTTGTTTTGCAACATATGTTAATTTGCTCACCTTGGCTCCACTGCATAAAACACTTTCGACGATCAATGATTCATTGACACCCAAAGAATTTCGAAGCTTTTTCTAACTAGATTATCTCATTTCTTCATTTCACAATATTGCATCAACACATCCATCTATTGCTTATTTATATTTTTCCTAGCTCAAGGGATGTGTCTGCTTGTTGAAGTTCCTTATCCTTGAATAACGCTCCCACTTGTTTGTGTTTTCTTCAAGTTATGATCTACCTCGACGTTGCTTGTAACAATTCATCTTTATGAGTTTTAGTGCACATATGGAAAATTCCTTGTGGGACTTTTGCAAATAGGTTCATAACTCATATTTTTCTTCACAAGTATTCATACCACATACCATTTTCTTTGTGGGAAATTTTACACACAAGTTTGTGTTTTGTGTTCTTCATTCGTAAGTATCACACAAATGGTATTTTCACAGATCTTCTATTTTCAATGTTCTTCTTTTTGGATTTTTATTTGCACACTTTTGCTCATATATACATTACTGCAATTTCCATATTATATGCGCATATCTGTTATTCTTAATGTTCTTTTTAGTGGACATCTATTTGCACACTTTTTCTCACATATACATTACTCCAATTTGCATATTTTCATACACACATACACATTTGTTTTCTTTTATTTGACACACACATATTTACTATCTTTTATCAAACGTCACACACAGATCAAACATATAGGAGTATCGGTGCAACACTTATCATTACTTTGTATTATACCATGTGACTATACACATTTGACATCAATGACAACACATTATTCAACATTATGGTAAATTTTTTATTGAAAAATTGTTCCTCGATTCATTGTGATGTGTTTAATTCATTGATGTAATTTGTTTGTTGTAATGGGTCTGTTGTAGGGTTTGAGACATCTCTACAAATAATAGCTCCAATGCTCTGATACCATGTAGGAATAATAGCTCCAATTATATGAGCAAATATGCTAAGAAGAATCACAGGAAATAGATCTTTCTACTAAGATAATTCTCACTAGCATACACTAGAAAAATAGAGAGAAGAAAAGAGACTAAATCACATGAATGAAGAGATGAATATTGGAGTGTATCCTTCCATTGAATAATGATGAATAACAGTGTACATAAATAGTAAATCCCTCATCAATTGATAAATTGAGTTGTATTAGAGACAACTCATCAAGCTCATAAATATAGACTTACTAAATATGATAAACCCCCATAGGTGGCTAAAGCACTTCCCAAATCAGTCAAGGACCCCACGAATTAGGAAAAACATGAGTGAGTTGTCAAGAGTGATGTAAAAACATGTTAATATTAGAAAATGGATATAAAATCATGGAGGATGGGTTGGCAACAAAAGATACCAATTTCCTAGTTGACTAACTTTACCTTATCCACATAAAATCTAGATAAAATCAGAATAAGGAAGAATCTACAGGAAAGCGTAGTTACTAATTCCGAGAGTCAATAAAGTGGTCAATATAAACCCTGAATAAAAATTAAAGCATTCCTTGGGTATAGATGGAAAGTGTTGACTTTGTAGTGCAAGTGGATGCCAACTATCTAGGACAGTGGGTAGGAAATTAATCAAAATTGATTAAATATTTTATCCTAAGTTGTGAGTGGGTTTATAATATTCCAACAACAACCATCATGTGTTGTTGTGTAACAAAATTAATAGAGGTGGGAGTCACATGCAATTCCATAACTTCATTTAATTGTCCAGATGTGTCCAATTATGGATTTTGGGATTCCATCCATTCCATAGAGAAAACTTATCACCTCACTACCAAAATGGTTCTCGACAGAGATGCTAGGATTTATAATAGTCCCTTATCTACATATAGTCTATTAGATCATTTTCCTAACTTAGGAGTCATTTGCTAGAGTTTGGTGCCACTGGTCCCATTGCTGCCACCAGTGTGCCCCATTGGTGCCATCTGGGTTTCACGAGTGCCTGTCTCTACACTTTATAAGCCACTCAGAGTTCCACCACCAACCTCCATCAATTGGTTGTAGTTGGTAGGTAGTTATGCTAAGTTTATCTTCAGTTACATTAAGTTAGATCACATTCAGTCAGTCTAGCGTTAGTTATGCATGGCTGCATGGGGAAGTGGTGCCTTTGTTCACCTACCTTATCAATTTAATGGGTTTAACTAGTTTAACTGTTTGTCAGACTAAATTAGACCTATTGAGTTAGACTAGTGGTCTCCGATAGTGATTTAGACAATTCTAGTTAGCTATTCAGTCAAGATTGAGTTGGTAGATTCGAATCTTATCCACATGATTCGAATTCTCCATTATGTAACACTATAGTATACTGCTGGAATTAATGAATATTATTGTTGTAATTTGCTAAGCATTTCTTATCTGTTTCCTGTGAAATTTGTCTTGTTCAGTGTACAATTTTCATTCCATTCAACTGCATAATTATACAATTCAATTGCACTAATTTCTTGTAGATCAATGACACAATAATTCCAACATGGTATCAGAGCCTGTTTACTAGAAAGCAACAAGTCTATCCAATCTCCATTATACACCAGAAGAAGTTGGATTTCCACATAAGTCCTGCAAAGTGTGCATTTCTAACTATGGATTCATCTAGAGAAGTCTCTGTAGGCGTGACGAATCTTGAGAAAGTGTACATATTGAGATGGAAGGCTTGATTCTGACATGTTTGCAATTTTTTTTTGCAGCGATACTTACAGGTAATGCATAGCTTGATTGAAGATTTGACTGTTTGGAAGAAAATTTTATGAATTCCTCAGCTCTTGTACCCCAAATCCTTACACCGTTCAACTATGTTGATTGGCGGGAAGATATGTAGGTCTCCTTGTGCAAGCTTGGCCTGTTTAGGATGACTATGGTCAGAGAGACAAAACCTCATCATCCTACTGAGAAAAATAAGTTCTTGAATCAATTGGATGAATCATTTGGCTTCATTTGCACTTACATCTCCTGATATATCCTCTTTCATCTTGAGGGATTGAAGACTCCTAAAGAAGCTTGGGAGAAGCTTGAATCATTGTTTGGAAGACAAGATGAGCTTTGAGGGAACATATTAGAGAATGAGAAAATTGCATTGCAACCCGACAATTTTGAAACTATCCAACAGTTTTTCACAAAATTCAAGTCTCTAGCACTATGATGTAAGCAATGTGGAATAGAGAGGAAGTATGAGCAGCTTGTGCTTTCAATGCTTAGTAAACTTGGTTCCAAGTACTTTGTCTTCGTCTCTACTTTCCATTCCGGAAGAGCTTCCATCCCCAATTGGAAGATGCCTTCACTAGATGGATTTGTCGAGTCTTTAATACAGGAGTAGGATAAGTTGGTTCAAATGGGAGTCCTCCAAACTTCCAATAATCAAACTCTTATGATGTCGGGCTCAACTAATGCGCAAGATAAAGGGAATCACAAGGGGAAGGATCCCAAAGCCTCTGGTTCAAAGCCAAAAGAGAATCAGAAGTCTTCCAAAGGAGCCTCGGGCTCTAAGAAAAATAAAAAAAGACTGAAAAGATTAGATGTTCATACTGTATGAGAGGCTTTCATCCAGAAATCCAGTGCATGAAGAATACCCTCGACCAGTTGAAAACACTCCTTGAATAGAACAATATTTCCCTTCCACAAGGTGCAGTGTAACACACCGTTTTTTACTTCGTTTGCATTAAAAATGTATATGATGTAAATATTGTTATTAATAATGGTGTGTAGCTAAAGGAAAAAGCCTCACCATCGATTTAACGTTTTACATTTCGACGATTAAAATCGATGCCGATGGTACTTCGTGCTAGCCGACACGTTATTATTTTGGACATCATGTAAATATGCAATTTAATTAAAATTCCCACAACCAGCTATGTCAATGCAACATTAAAAGAGACAGGGGCATGATTTCCTAAGGATAAGGGGGGCAAGTATTCAGACCTTTGAGCCAATGGGGAAGAGCCAAATGTCAAAAGGAAAACCCATCAAATTGACAACTACCCATTTTTGTCTTTTGTGCTCCAATCATTTAATTCTGCCATAAATTGGTTGGGTTAGTTATTACATGAGAATGGGCAAGGTGTGGGAGTCAGAAATTCGAATTTGGGGAAGCACCCATTTTTGGGAAAACGTTTTTTGACTTATGGGGCAAGTTATTGCCCAAAAATGCTACCCATTCCCTCATGCATCCACGTTTTTGTCTTCCCCATGTTTTTGGAGCTCCTAGGCATTCTTCATGGATGTTTTTGCTGTGTTCTTTATTTTTCCCATGGATGGGAAGCGATTTTGTTAACATTCAATGGATGGGATCTCTGCTGGGAGTTTTTGTGTTGTTTCTACATTCCCACGGTTGGGAATTTCACGTTTTCAGTGTTGCACAACCAATGGGGGTTCAGGGACTGAGGGAGTCATTTTTTCCAATGTGAAGTGATAGAACGTTTCTGGAAATCAAATTTTGATCTCTCCGAGGGTCGTCCCCCCCCACCTGCAAATTCGTTTTTGGCTCCCAAGTCATTTTTCGTCAACACACAATTCTGTATCTTGTTGCGTGTGCATATTTTTTCTTGATTTGAAATGGTTGGGAGTAGAATTGGGTTTGGACTGGCTTGATAAACCTAGCGTATGAAGGAACATCACAGGTAGATCTAGAGGGGTTGGTTTTCTTCTTTGCACACCCTGAATAACACTGGAATGGAAGGCATAGCCTGAGGGACTATGTAGTAGAGAAGGGGATGATTCCTTGTGTTGGTTGTGTAGATGTTTAGAAGTCAAGCCAGATCTAGTGTAGGTGTCCATAGCTCTGTGATTGAGCTCAGTAGCTTAGCAATTCGACCTTTCACCTCCCTAACATCCTGATAAACCCAACCGTGTTTGGCTTGGATGGATTTAGATATACCTTTGGCTATGTGTGAGCCTGATAGTGTTCCCTTATTCCTTGTGGGAATCATGCCCAGCTCGAGGGTGGCCGTGTTGCTAATAGATTAATGAGCACAATGGCCTATGGTTGGGTGGAACGTTGCAGTGACGTAGCTGGTTGCGGGACAAGCTTCTTTCAAGATAAGTATCTCTTGTGTTAATCTCTCCATTTGTATTTTCTTGATGAAATATGATGAACATGTCTAATGTGTTGAATGAAATGTAATTGCTTCCGCTGTATATTACATGTTTTACAAATCTATGTATGTTTTTAAGTTCAATGCATTTTATATTTCGTTTTGGGGCTTAAATTTCCCGGATTAGATAGCACTATGGTCACGTTCTCTCTCTGGTGGATGGGAGGGGATGTGACAACGTGGTATTAGAGCCCATGTTGCAGCTTTGGGCCTCAATGGGCCAAGTTGAGCAGCTGACAAAGGAAGAATCAACCTCTGTGTAGAGAGGCAAGCAGAGAAAAATTAAAATTTTTCAAGTGTTTGGAGTATTCTCCTATATCGGCTGAGAAAGCTGGAGACAAGTCGATACGTCGACTGCGTTGGAAAAAAGGATCCAACACAGATCGCAATGACCATGTTGAGAAATTTATCCTGATTGTGCTGATAGCGTCGATGATAAATTCAAAAGGGAGCCGATACGTTTGCGTAAAAAGGAGATTCGAGCCGATGAAGAAGAGAAAGAAATTTTTCGAAAAATTTCTCTAAGTGTTGAAAAATTGGAGAAAAGTCTGGAAGTTTTCCACAACGGCGGAAGAAAACTTGGGAAGTCTTCCGCAATGGCAGATGGAAGTCATAAAGTTTTTCGACACGGTGTAGCGGATGAAATCCAGAATTTGTTTTGACGTAGTGGATGGAAGTCAAAAAGTTTTTCGACGTGGCGAAAGGACCTGTAGGAAGAAACCCTAGAAGTTTTCTGATGCAGTGAATGGTTCGATAGGAAGGGATTGGGCGAAGTTGCCGATACATGTCGGGAAAATTTGGATAGTTTTTTTGATACATTGGAAGAATTGGAAAGTTTCTGCTGATCGAAAGGAAATTCAATTTTTTTTCGAAGAAGCAGAAAGTTCGGCAAGTTCTCGCCGATTGAGTGAAAACTCAAAAATTTGTCGACATGTCAGAAGGAAAAGGAAAATGGAGCCGTCATGTTAGAAAACTTTTGGTGAGTTCATCGATCAAAGGAAAATTAAAATTTCACTGAAACAAGGAAATTTAGCAGGTTTTCAGTGGGATTGCAGGGGCCAGAAAGATGAAGAATGGTAGTGAGGTTATGCGCTAGATTGCGCGAAAAAATAAATATTTATAAAAAAAAATGAGGTCATTGCCCTCGACCCAGCCTGTAGTGGCATAGGGAAGTCACAAGGGGGAAAGCCCCCTTGACCCCCGTTGTCCCCGTGAGACAATCATTGTTAGTGATAAAAGTCTATGTTTTGACAAAGTTGTCAATATATGATTTTTCCAAGTGTAGGTAAGTAATGCATGATTCATGTGAATGTTATGCAGGTAACAATTGTGCTCATTAACACATTTTGTAGAACCATAGTCACCTTCAAAGGCAACATTCCACATAGTGCATATCAGTAAAGTTGGGTTTTGGTTCAGCCATGAGAACCTATAGCATGAATGATGCACAAGATCCTTATGAGCATGAGGAAGATGTTATGGGAGAAAACATCTGTGTGGGAAATGCCGAGACAGAGTCTAATGGGAGAAGATTTCAAGATACTCTCCCAGATTTTGCAGCCACCATGAGAAGCCTAAGGGTGGAGATGCAAATTTACATGGAAAATAATGAAATATTGGTTAAGGCTCAGGAGGAGTAGAATCATCTGAATGTCGCCATGCTGCAAATTTTGACAGACATCAAGAGGAGGATGAACTCTGTGGACCCGACAGTAAGACCAGAAGGAAGTAAAATCATTTCTAGAAGAAGAAAGAGATCTCCTAGTGGGTCATCTAAATCTGAAGGATCCACTGGTGGTTCAAGTTCTTCTTCTCACAAGAATAAGAAAAATAGGCGCTACTAGAACTATTCACATGATGAATTTAAGAAGGAAAAGCTGCCTACCTTCAATGGTGAGATAAAGAATGGTCAAGAAGCTAAAGCTTGGCTTCTTGGGACGAGGAAATATTTCCAAGTCCAAGACTACTCTGGAAATATGAAGGCTAGGGGAGCCATCTTCAATTTGACTGGAAGAGCATCCATATGGTGGGAACACTTCAGGAAAGTGAAGAAGATTAATGAAAGGAAGATTGTGTGGAAACAGTTCCATAAGTATTTCAAGCAGAAGTACCTCTTTGACAGGTACTATGATGATAAGATCAAAGAACTCCATGAGCTGAGATTGGGGCATCAGACCATGGAAGAGTATGAAAACAAGTTCTTGGAGTTGTTGAGGTATGTCAGGTACATCAAAGATGAAAAAGTGAAAATCCAGCATTTCCTGAGTGGATTGCCTCTGTCTTACAAGGATGGATTTGAGTTTTATAAATCTATAACTATGGAAGAAGCAATAAGGAAAGCTAAGTATTGCTACGAGCAAAGTAAATGAAAACTTGATTATCATAAGACATGGAAGGACAAAAATAATGAGAAGTATGACCAAAGGAAGAAAGGTTTCAAACATTCTAACTTTAGGAATCAACAAAAGCAGCCATACCAAGTTGAGAAGTAGTTGGCCAGAGTGGTGGGAGAAAATCCCATAGAACCACAACATAATAGAGAACCACTCCAATATTGGAAATGTGGAGGACCCCACATGTGCAGGAATTGTCCACTTGAGAATGAGAATGCAAGGCCAACTTACAGCATTCAAGAAGCAGAAACAATGGGTTAGGTAGCAAGGGTTGTCCCTAGGATTTATGCAGTGCTGGAGGACTGCCATGAAGATCACCAATCGACTGTGGTTGAAGTTGTAGGTAAGATTGTTGAGCAATCTATTTCTATTTTAATTGACCCTAGATCTACTCATAGTTACATTGCTCCTAGAGTAGTTGAGATTTGTGCTTTTAAGAAGTTAAATCATGGTAAATCATGGTTAGTTTAGCTAGCTACTAGAAGTAAGATAAATGTTAGTGAAGTGGTAGAGAAATGTCCATTGGTTATGAATGGATTGGTCACTTGTGTAGATCTGAATGTTCTACCACTTGGTTCCTATGATGTTCTCATTGGAATGGATTGGTTAGAAGCTCACAGGGTAAAGCTTGATTGTTATAATAAGACTTTTGAATGCATGGATGAAGAAGGGAACCCAAGAGTTGTAAGAGGCATTCCAAAGGTGATTTCTGTGAGGCCGATTTCAGGAATGCAGTTGAAGAAGTTCTGTAGGAAAGGTTTCCATTTGTATGCAACTCATATTTTGGAAGCAATAGAGAAGAAACTCCTAGGTTAGAGGACTTTCATGTGTTGCAGGAATTCATGGATGTGTTTCTTGATTGGATTCCAGGGATTCCTCCAAAGAGAGACATTGATTTCACAATTGAACTTGTGCCAGGAGCAGTACCAGTGTTCAAGACACTCTATAGAATGAGTACACCATAAATTCTAGAGCTCAATATGCAACTGCAAGAGTTGTTGGAGAATAAGTATATCAGGCCGAGTGTGCCTCCTTGGAGAGCACCAGTTCTGTTTGTGAAGAAGAAAGATGGTACACTCAGGTTGTGTAGTGATTATAGACAGCTGATCAAAGTCATTGTGAAGAACAAATATACTTTTCCTAGGATTGATGAGCTCTTTGATCAAATGAGAGGAGCAAAGGTATTTTCCAAGATTGACTTGAGGTTTGGTTACCACCAAGTGAGAATCAAATATGAAGACATTCATAAGAAAACCTTTAGAACAAGGTATGGACATTATGAGTTTGTAGTGGTACCATTTGGTCTTACAAATGCATCAACTACATTTTTGTGCCTTATGAATAGTGTCTTCAACAGGTATTTGGACAAGTTTGTTCTTGTTTTCCTTGATGACATTCTTATTTATTCTAAGAATGAGGAAGAGCATGAAGAGCATCTGAGGTTGACATTGCAATTGCTCAAGGAGCATAAGCTGTATGCAAAGCTTAGCAAGTGTGACTTTTATAAAGTTAGGATTCGCTATTCGGGTCACATTATCTCAGATGAGGGCATATCTATAGACCCTGAGAAGATTGAGGCCATTATGGATTGGCCTACCCCAAGAAATGTGATAGATGTAAGATCTTTTATGGGACTTGCAGGATACAACAAGAGATTCATTGAAGGATTCTCCAAGGTTGCACATCCATTCACTTCTTTGCAAAAGAAAGGAATAAAGTTTGAATAGACACCAAGGTGTGAGGAAAGCTTGCAGCAGTTGAAGAACCTTCTCACAAGTGCACCAGTCTTGAAGATTGCAAACCCATAAAAGATTTTGTGGGGTGCACTAATGCACGCGGACAAGGGCTTGGAGGAGTCCTTATGGAAGACAAACACGTGATATGTTATGAGTCAATAAATATGAAGGATCATGAGAAGAAATATGATACTCGTGATATCGAACTTGCAGCCATAGTACATGCTCTCAAGATGTGGAGTAATTACTTTATGGGCATAATATTTGAGCTAAGGACATGCCATTGTGGTCTGAAGTACTTGTTTGATCAGCCAATGTTAAATGCTAGGAAAGCTAGATGGTTGGAGTTTTTATGTGACTTTGATTTTGAAATCAAACACATCAAAGGAAAAAAGAATAAGGTAGCTGACACACTCTGTAGGAAGGTGCAGGAAATGCATGTGGCATCTCTTAGTGTTTTCCAATCATATTTGAGACAATAGATTGTTAGTCATACTGCTAAAGATGAATTGTATGTGCAGGTAAAAGACAAGTTGCAGCAACAAATCCTTGAAAAGAAGTATGAGGGATATAAATTGGAAGAAGATGGACCTATTACCTATAAGAACATAATCTATATTCCAAATGTAGCAGATTTGAGGAGAATGGTTATGGATGAGATCCATCAAGCTCCATATTCTGGTCACCCAGGATATCAGAAGAAAATTGCTACATCCAGAAAGCAGTATTTTTGGCTAGAAATGAAAAAGGGCATGGCTGAATATATCTCAAGGTGCATGACATGTCAATAGGTGAAGGTTGAGAATCAACACCCAGCAGGTTTGTTGCAGCCTTTACCAGTTCCAGAATGGAAATGGGAAGTTATTTCCATGGATTTTATTACAGGATTGCCAATGACTTGGAGACAATGTGATTCCATCATGGTTGTGGTAGACAAGTTGACAAAGGAAACACATTTCATATCTGTTAAGTCCACACATAAGACTAATGAAATTGCAAAAATATTCATGAAGGGGATTTTCAAATAGCATGGATTGCCTAAGGCAATAGTCTCTGATAGAGATGCCAAGTTCACTTCCAATTTCTGGAAGGGTTTGTTTGCAAATTTGGGTACAAAGGTGAACTTCAACACTACCTACCACCCTCATACTGATGGGCAGACAGAGAGAGTGAATCAGGTGCTTGAAGACATGCTTCACATGTATGTGATGAACAAACCAACCAAGTGGGAAGATTATTTTACACTTGGTAGAATTTGCATATACCAATGGAAAAAAAGCATCCTTGGGGATGATTCCATATCAAGCTTTGTATGGTAGGAGGTGTAGGACACCAATGACTTGAGATAATCCAGTGAACAAGATTGTGCTTGGGCCAGAATTTCTCAAGGAAATGGAGCAAGAAGTTGTAAAGATCAGGTAGAATATGAAAGCAGCCCAAGACAGATAGAAAAGCTATGCTGATAAGCATAGGGTGAATAGAGAGTTCAGTGTTGCAGATGATGTTTACCTCAAAGTGAGGGCAAGGAAGAGTTCCTTGAAGCTTGGAATTTGTGCCAAGCTGTCACCTAGATATTGTGGGTCATTTGAAGTACTCGAAAGAATAGAGCTAGTTGCATATAGACTTACATTTCCTGCTAGCACTAGAGCTCATAATGTTTTTCATGTTTCTTTGCTTAAGAAATATGTACATGATCCTAACCATGTGATAAATTGGAATGTGATCCAAGTGGTACCCGAGGGAGAGTTCCAAATTGAGCCAATGCGCATCCTCGACAAGAAGGTCACAATGCTCCAAAACCAAGCCATAGGATAGGTAAAGGTGCAATGGGGGCATTACGTTCCTGAAGAGGCTACATAGGAGATGGAGGATTCCATGCGATTAGCACATCCATTTTTGTTCAATTATGTGGAACACTGAGGGCGGTGCCAGTGTAGCATTTTTGTTCAATTTTGTAAAGCACTGAGGATAGTGTTGTTGAAGGGGGAGAGGAATGTAACACCCCGGTTTTGACCTCGTTTTCATTAAAAATGTATATGATGTAAATATTATAATTAATCATGTTGTGGAGCTAAAGGAAAAATCCCCACCATCGATTTAGAGTTTAACATTTCGGCGATTAAAATTGATGCCGATGATATTTTGTGCTAGCTGACATGTTATAATTTTGGACATCATGTCAATATGCAATTTAATTAAAATACCCACAACCAGCTATGTCAATGCAACATTAAAAGATATGGGGGCATGATTTCCTAAGGATAAGTGGGGGGGTGTATTCAAACCTTTGAGCGAATGGGGAAAAGCCAAATGTCAAAGGGAGAACCCATCAAACTGCGAACTACCCATTTTTGTCTTTTGTGCCCCAATCATTTAATTATGCTAGAAATTGGTTGGGTTAGTTATTACATGAGAATGGAAAAGGTATGGGAGTCAGAAATTCGAATTTGGGGAAGCACCCATTTTTGGGAAAACATTTTTGACTTGTGGGGCAAGTTATTGCCCAAAAATGCTGTCCATTCCCTCATGCATCCACGTTTCTATCTTCTCCACGTTTTTGGAACTCCTGGGCATTCTCCATGGACATTTTTGCAGTGTTCTTCATTTTTCCCATGGCTGGGAAGTGGTTTTGTTAACATTCAGTGACTGGGATCTCTGTTGGGAATTTTTGTGTTGTTTCTACATTCCCACGGTTGGGCATTTCGTGTTTTCAGTGTTGCATAGCCAATGGGGACAAATCCACGAATTCAAGGACTAAGGGAGTCGTTTTTTCCCACGTGAAGACATAGAACGTTTCTGGAAATCGAAT
>LPNX010438309.1:138975-181307 GCA_001517045.1 Pseudotsuga menziesii
AGAATTCAAGCCAGATCTGGTGCAGGTGTCCAATATAGCTCTATGATTGAGCTCACTAGCTTAGCAATTTAGCCTTCCACCTCCCTAACAGCCTGATAAACCCAACTGTGTTTGGCTTGGCTGAATTTTGATATACCTTTGGCTATGTTTGAACCTAATAGTGTTCCCTTATTCCTTGTGGGAATCATGCCCAGATCAGGGGTGGAAGTTTTGCTAAGAGATTAATGAGCACACTGGCCTATGGTTGGGTGGAACGTTGCAGCGACGTAGCTGGTTGCAGGACAAGCTTATTTCAAGATAAATATCTCTTGTGTTAATCTCTGCATTTGTATTTTCTTGATGAAATATGATGAACATGTCCAATGTGTTGAATGAAATGTAATTGTTTCCGCTGTATATTACATGTTTTACAAATCTGTGTATGTTTTTAAGTTCAATGCGTTTTATATTTCATTTTTGGGCTTAAATTTCCCGGATTAGATAGCGTTATGGTTTATTTCTCTCTCTAGTGGACGGGAAGGGACGTGACATGCAGAGATGTCTAATGCTGGAGAGAAGAATGAATAATTTGAGAGGTTCCATGCCTTGAAGGTAGGACTCACTCTGTCAAAGGATTACTTGATAGATTCTGGAGCATCCAAGCACATGGTTTCCTCTAGGGAATCCTTCACCACTCTCACTCGATCATGAGGACCTAACACTCATATGGGATGTGAATCCCAAATACCATTTGTTGGGATAGGTTCTATTAAAATCCAGCATGACGAGTTCAATAATGTACTCAATGTTCCCGCTTCTGCAGCAAAGCAATTTGTTCAAGATGAAGAAGAAGCGGAATCTTCCATATAGTCAATTTGAATTGAAGAAAGGCTCCTTGGAGTGACTCCTTCTCTTGATACTCCAGAAGTTTATGAGATATATGATATCTCATCTTCTCATAAAGCTGATCTAGAAGAAGACATTGGAATCTTTATTATTGAGGAAAAACTCTCCTTCCATTCTATGCAAACATTCTTGAGTGATTCTTTTATTTTAAATTCTATGCAAAGTTTGCCAATAATTATTTCAGAAAATGAAGAATAATTTGATTTCTCTATCTCTAATGTTGTTTAAGGTGTGAAAAAAAGTAATACTTTGGATGTTTTGGAAGAAATATCATATTTTAGGAGTGATCTCTTCACTCTCTTTGATCTAGAGCTTCCAGCAAATTCCTACATGCTTGCATGCACCAATACTCGGAATTCTGTTGAATAAGGTGAAAACTATGCATCTACCATTTCGGTGGGTCACTTGGAACCTTTGTTCCATACTATTGGATCCGATATGAACTTATTTGGATCTTATATGACCTTATTTGGTTCTATTTTTAAGTTTCAAGAGACTCTAGTCATGCTTGTAGTTGTTCTCATAAATTTTGGTGTGAAAAATCAAGTATCACAAGTCTCTTTCAAAATTGTTGTTGGAGATTTGATGTCGATTTTCTATCATGAGTTTGATGATATTATATTTTGTGGATCATTCGTTATTTTTGAATATATGTCAGATTATGGAGCTCAAGAATTTTCTCTCCACAGTCCCATGGCTTCTCTACCTTTCTATTTGATCAGATGCTCATCTCCTCACAGAACTAGTAAAGATGGAGACATTTTGCATTCGCCTAGACACTTGCTCCTAACACTTGGAGCTGATCTTACCTCACATGGTTTGATGTTCAAGGCTTTCATATATCATTTGCTTGGGTTTTCCTCACATGGTTCGAATTCTCAAGCACTTTTTCTCTCTCATCAGTTGATCTCAGTTGCTCTACATGGGTCTAGTTTTCATCTTTCAATTGTTTATGTTCCTGATTCAGTTGAGCATTTTCTTCTTCTTCCAAAGAGGAAAATTCCTCCAGACATAATAATTAGTTTGGATAGGTTCACATTCACAGCTTCAAGATGTTGCTGCACAGAAGAACCGTACCGTTGCATAGTGGTGCAAATTGCAACAGAGTTTTTGCAAGTTATTTCCTAAAGAGGAAAAATATTCTCCTAAGAATAGCTTGTATTTCTTATTCCTGATTATTTTGAGGGAGGGGGGGTGGAGTGTCCCATGAGGTTTTCCCCTATTTCCTCAGTTTATTAAGCAGGTTTTTAATTCTTTTATATTGTAATGGGTGACTTTTGGACTTGTTTCCAGGGCCCACAATTGTCCAAGTTAGGATTAAGGGGGGGATTAGGATTTATAATCCTCCCTTGTCTATATATAGTTTATTGGATCATTTTCCTCTATTAGGATTCATTTGATAGAGTTTGGTGCCACTGGTTCCAATGATTCCATTGGTGCCACCAGTGTGCCCCATTGGTGCCATCAGTGTGCCATTTGGGTGCCATCGGTGCCAATCCCTACACTTTAGGAGCCACTATGAGTGTCACTACCAACCTCCATTAGTTGGTTGTAGTTCGTACGTAGTTATGCTAAGTTTATCTTTAGTTACATTTATTTAGATCACATTCATTCAGTCTAGCGCCAGTTATGCATGGCTGCATGGGGAAGTGGCGCCTTTGTTCACCTACCTTGTTAGTTTAACTGGTTTAACTAGTTTAACTGATTTTCGGACTGAATTATACATGTTGAGTTAGACTAGTGATCTCTGATAGTGATTTAAACACTTTTAGTTAGTCACTCAGTCAGGATTGAGTTGGTATATTCGAATCTTATCCATATGATTCAAATTATCCATTATGTAACACTACTGTGTACTGTTGGAATTAATGAATATTATTGTTTTAATTTACTTAGCATTTCTTATCTGTTTCCTGTGAAATTTGTCTGGTTCAGTGTACAATTTTCATTCCATTCAACTGCATAATTATATAATTCAATTGCACTCATTTCCTGTAGACCAATGGCACAATCATTAAAACAAGAAATATCTCGCAACTGTTGTAATCAAAATGTAATTTGTTAGGAGTTTTGGATAAGAAGATCGTAGAGAAATTCAAATGTATATATCTGTGGTGTTAATTATATGTTCATCGATTGCAACTTGAAAGGATGTTATCAGTAGTTCCATGTATTGTCTCATATTTCTTGCAAATCTATTTATTTAATTTAGTTTTCAATATGGGAATTGTTGGCACAAGATGATTGTGCTCAAAAGGCTTTTTTCTTTATTTTTTTATTTCTAGTTTTGTTTGAAGAATAGATTTTATCTTATTAACAGGAGATTTTTTTTTGGTTGCAACACTGGCTATACCTTGGATAGCTCCTGTGAATGTTTATCTTCGAGCTCGTGTCCTGTTTGAAATATTAGAAGTACGGGGTTGGGAAAAAGATGAAATAAATGCACTTAAAAGGTATATTTTATAGTGTTTTCCTAGTTGAGCAAAAGTTTCTGATGGTAGGAATTCATTATGTTGCTAAGACGTTCTATGATCCTTTTTAGAGACATTGCTAAGTTAAATGATTACGCATCTACCAAGAAATTCAATTTAGTATTTTGATTGGATGAAACCATTATATTTATTTATACATGTTTTTTTATTTTCTAGATCTATAGTGATCCATGCATTCATTATTGTTTATGTGAGAGAGTTGTAGCTTGCAAGTTGAACATGGTAATAATTGGAGGAAAATATCAAAATTTCTTGGGAAAAATCAATACAATGTGAAATATACATGCTTGGGTTAAAAAGAGGAGGTACAAATTTAGGTTTTATCATTAAACATTTCTTTTATAGTAGCAATTTTGCAAATGGATTTTTGTGTTTTAAGGTTTACTTAGTAGTTCATTAGAAAATGGTTGTGAAAAGTAAAATATGAGGTGTGCATAATAGAGATTCCTATGTTGTATTGTGTAGGTTATTTTCATCCTAATACTTTTATTGTTATTTGTGGTAACAACTAATGCAAATTCATAAAAGTTACATATTTTCAATGTCTCTAGAAATTTTCTCTATAGAGCACATGAAATGTTTGTACTATTTGAAAATGTTTGCAAAACATTGTGAAGATAAAATTATTAATTATTAATAAAATTCAAGCATACTCTTCAAAATACTAGACACACATACCGAGAAGTCTTTTTCGATGTAAGCGAGAGTTCTCTCCAAAGTAATTGCTAATTTGTTGAATCTATGTTATTGGTCATTGAATTTTCTAGGTTCTGTATCGGTGCAATCTAGTTTAAATTTTATACACAAAATTATAATTGAGAGATTATCCTATATTAGAATATCAACAAAGGGTATTCAATGTTTTAATGTTTTAAGGGTACTTTGGATCTAGTACTGCATAAACAAAATTAGTTTATGTAATTTTTTTATGGTGAATAATATCTCAAAATGATTGATATGATGGTTACACCAACATAGATCCATCTTAAACCCATATCACTAAATTCCCTATTCCCATCCTAACTTATACACAACATTTCCTCATTATTCTGTGTTACAGAATATCACTTAGTGATAAGGAAATTTAAATGTTTATACTTGTTGATTGGGGTGAATTCCATAGCTGCAACCTATCCATATCGTTTTGATAATCACACTTCACCAATTTGCCACTCTCACATTTGTTGGTATAATAGAAAATGTTGGTTATGGTTACTAGACATCTTAGATTTCTAGATCTAGACATTGGATTCACTTCACATGACTTGAATTTTTATAGAGTTCTTTTCTTGTCATATAGTTTAGATGTGTATTCTTTGGATTTTTCTTAGGTGACGCTTTATCTTTTGTTCCTTTTGTTGATTTTCGAAGGCCTAGAACTTCAAACACTACTTTTTCATACATATCCTTGCTTTGTATTATATATATCCTTGCTTTGTAGGTCTTTTAAGTCTCCACATCTTCATTCTTACATTGGAGTCGTAGTGTGTTAATGTTTGTTATAGATTTTGATATGTTTTTAGTGTGAATTGATTATATTTAAGGGTTCTAGCTCAATGGAAGAGAACATGCCTTACAGGAAGGATGTTAGTGGTTCGATTCCTCTATGCTCTATCTACATAAATCAATGACTAATTAAATGACTATCTAACAACAATTAATGACTAAATAAATGACTAAATGTACTAACAAACAATGATAATTAATGACCAAATGAATGATCAAATAACAACAATTAATGACCAAATAAATGACTAAATATATGGCTAATGCATGAAGCAATTCAAACAATTTATGACCAAGTGACAAATGACCAATTTGGTTGGGCGATAAGTGGTTGCAAATTTATGACCAACAATCATGTAACCAAATTTGGTCATTTATAACCCATTTTTTAGTCACTTATCACCCATTTTGTACTAGTGATGGGTACATTATTTCCTTGATAATGGACACAGGTTATTGTGTATGTGACATGTTCTTCTATTGGGTTCCCTTCATATTGGTATACATGCTATGATCAACTATTTCCTACTCAATGAACCAAGGATTGATTTCCATAAGGGTCAAGTACCTGGCCACCTTTGAAATCTCTAAGAGGTGGAAAATATGGTTGGAGCAACTCCACATTCAATATAGAGTGCAATACAAGGCAAGGAGAGGTACTTGATTCAAAAACATTCTCAGCCCACAACCTTGGTGATGGTGTTGTTCCCATATCAAAATGCATGGTGCTTATAGTGATGTATTATCACTCTTTCTGCAACTGTATTCATACCTTATCTCCAACCTAAAAGTTGTGAAGAACCATATTTTAATCATGAAGTTGCTTATACTTGGCATTGGTTTTATGCAAAATATCATGAACCTGTTGTTAGATGTGCTAGATCTATTAAACAAATTTCGTTACTCTTTTAGCCTTGGTATAAGCATGCGAGGATTCTTCCAATGTAGATGCAATGGGCATAGCTACATCAAATATTTGAGCCAATGGATGGAACTCCAAGCACACCTACAAATGGTTGTGGCCAATAGAGCTATGAATGGCTCCATTGTATCTATGTTGAAAATAAGGAAGTTTCTTATCCCATGTGCATGTATGTTTGGAGTTGTACTTTCTTAGAATATTCATAATCATCCTGTTGACTACCTGTTATAGCACAAATTGGCACTTCAGTCACCCTAATGACCCTAATGGCATATGGGTGACCATAATGGTTGTAGAACATTCCAAAAATAATCCAGATGTCCCTAATGTCATAAGAATAGTACCTAATCATTGTGATGGGCCTTGAATCAGGTGTAAGAGACATCCATAAGTGTCAATTCCACTAATTATTAGAAAAATGGGTGATAAATGACCAAGAGACCAAAAAAAACAGTCACCATGTGAAATAAATAACTAAACGACAAAAAACATAGGTCACCACAGTGTTTTTAAGTGAAATATGAACAAATTTGAGCAATTTTAAGTGATAGTAACTAAAAATGAATAATTTAGTCATGGGATAAAAAATGTGACTAGATAATTAAGTTATTAATTATATAAAATGTCTTAATCAAATAGTTCCTTATACGTCACAGACAAGTGTTAAAATTTATGAAATTGTAAAAAAAAATACAATTTCATAAAATTTAACTTCACAGATGGATTCAGAAAAGAATTTCATCATTTTTAACACTGTAAATAGATTCAAATACCACCCTTAAAATGGGTCTCTGAATCCATCTACAATGTCAAAATTTACAAAATTGTAATAAAACTTTACAATTTTGTAGATTTTAACATCATAGATGGATTCAAAGACCACAATGGATAATTGCAATTTTGACAATGAAAATCTACAATTTCGTAATTTTAACGGTGCAAATGGATTCAATACGGGTCTTTGAATCGATTTGCATAGATCCAAATCCTAGGCTCTATCAAGAGCCAAGAGGGATCAAATCTCTTTAGGTGCAAACCTCTTCTTAAGTATTACACTCAAATGAGCTATCAACTTTGGTGTGTCCTATACATACCATTGATTTGATTCAAACCAAAAGAAACATCTTTTTATTTAAGGTCAACATATAATATATTTATTATTAATATTTAATATTATTTATGGCAAACATATAATATTTAATATTATTTTTTATTTTGTTATGAACGAACATTACAAGATCTCCCCATAAATGGTTTTAAAACCATATGCAAGGCCCTCCTAAAACCATGGGTTGTTTAGGAGGCCTTGCACATGATCTTAAAACTATTTGCAAGGCCCTCCTAAACCATGTACGATAAAACCATGGGTTTTTTTAGGAGGCCTTGCACATGGTTTTAAAACCATGTGCACAGTCCTCCTAAACCATATACAATAAAACCATGGGTTGTTTAAAAGGCCAACATTTTTTTGCAAATAATTCAATTTTTATTTTTTTATTATTTTGTTATGTAGGAACATTACAACATCTCCCCCATATTGTGTATTTTTTATGATCCACATTTTTTGGGGGGGATAATTAAATTTTTTATTTTTTATTGTTTTGTTATTTTTTACGTTTTTATTGTTTTGTTAGGTAGGAAGATTACAACATCTCCCCCATATTAGGTTGTTTTTCTGGCCGACATTTATTTTCTTTTATAATTAAAAAATATATATTTTTTATTAATAAAAATAACGTTACGTAAATTTACGTTACATTAACGTTACATAACGTTACGTAACGTTACAATATCTCCCCCATACTGGGCTGTAGAGAGCCTCTCGGCTCAACAATTTCATAAAATTTAACTTCACAGATGGATTCATAATAGAATTTCATCATTTTTAACACTGCAAATAGATTCAAATACCACCCTTAAAATGGGTCTCTGAATCCATCTACAGTGTCAAAATTTACAAAATTGTAATAAAACTTTACAATTTCGTAGATTTTAACATCATAGGTGGATTCAAAGACCACAATGGATAATTGCAATTTTGACAACGAAAATCTACAATTTCGTAATTTTAACGGTGCAAATGGATTCAATACGGGTCTTTGAATCGATTTGCATCATTAATATTACAAAATTGTTGAATTTCATTGTCAAAATTGCAGTCTTTGAATCCATGTCTGGTGTTAAAATTATGAAATTGTAGAATGTCGTTGTCAAAATTGCAATTATCCATTGTTAGGTTTCATGAAATAATTTATTGAAAATGGAAGAATGCTTCATGATATTAATTCGCTCTATCTACTTGACTAGAGCATATTGGTTCTCTCGAGGCAATAACTAAATTGTTCAAAACTTAAAACTTCATTTTAATAATTATGTAGTTATTATATATATTATAATTAATGTGTAATATTAATGCATTATAGTTATATATATTAATATAATCAATATCTTATGTTATGTATACATTAATTTATAGTATATAGGTTAATAATATATAATTATATAATATAAACACTAACTAATTAAAATAAATACAAATATTAAAATAAATATAATAAAGAGAGGGGAAATTAAAATGGGGACAAAATAGGGAAAAGACCACGAGCTGGAAAAAGAAATGGACAAAATAGAAAATAGCTAATAAAATGGAGTAAATTATGTCATGAATTGGCATTTGCAGGTTCAATGTAGCCCAGATTGTATACATCTTAGGAAAACTGTTCTTGATGCCAAATAAGAGGAACAAGAGGCAAAGAGAGTGAGAGTAAGAGGAGAGAAAGGGCTAATGACATAATGAACAACCAAGAAAAAACAGGCCAATAGAAGAGATGTAAATAGGTTTATTTTAATGAATAATATTTAATTTGCCTCTTTATAATTCTACGGTTAACTCTTATTCTCTGACAATTTTTCCAACGATTGATCATAGACAACATAAATTACAAAGGATTGAGAGGACCACAATCACAAAAATACCTATAGGTAGCTCTTCTTTTATTTTTTATTTTCTTAATATTCAATTTGGTTTTGTACAGTGTTTGAAGGAGGCGGTAGCAGCTATAAGGAAAGGAGGCAGTGAATTTGATAATAACTGGTATTCCATTGATGGTAAAGTAGAACTTTGAAATCGGTCCAACAGAAGAGATGTAAAGAGGTTTCTTTCAATGAAGTATTATGTGTTAAATGTCCAATTACTGTGTGAAACTCTAATTTATATTGTGGTTACCTTTTTTTAATAAAGATTAATTTATTTAATTGGGGCTTGAGTGGCAATGATCAAGTATTTTAGGAAATCTCATTTTAAGAAACACTCTTGACCATAGTTTGAGAAACACTTCGACAATTTTTAGAAGTTTTTTTTCTTAGATATGAGTTCTTCTCATATTATTTTCTCGGCATATTTACTTTGAATCTGTAAATATATTTCTACATACCAGATTCCTCGATGGGAGAAAATGCAACAATCATTAACACACAAGGATTAAGCAAATGCTCGAATATGTGCAAAAAGAAGTTAGATATACCAGCTTGCACATGCAATGGAAAATTTCTAACTGATGTGAATATCAATCTTTATCGCAACAGATTTATTTCTGTAACACCAATAGATCAAAATTTTTACAAACATAGAGACCACATAAGATTTATAGCAATTGGCTGCATGATAGGGTTTGCATTGTCAAGATCCAAATTTTTAAGATTTATAACAATTGGCTGCATGATAGGGTTTGCATTGTCAAGATCCAAATTTTTAAAGTTTGAAAAATTAGTGATATATTCAAATTTGCGTGGGTGATATATATTAGTGGTATATTCATAAATTTTCAAACAATCATATCTGGATTTAGGTCATCCAAACACGTTCTTGATGTTATTTCTTACGTAAGAAGTGATATTTAGCTGTTATAGGTAGCACTGAATGTGACATATTTTTTAATATTGCAGATTCATGCTTTTTCCATGTAATTTTATTATCAAGAATTGGTTTGTCAACGAGAGCAAATCGCATTGCTGAGCTGGGTGAGTTACTGTTCCTCTAGCTGAGCAATCTACATTATTAGAGCATTAAAGGGAGCGATAGACACGGATTTGTCTCAATCGTTGAGTTGGAAAGGGTAAATGAAGGCTGAAGTAAGCGCTCTGCTCTCCATCGTTGAGTTGGGCATATTATTCTTGGCAACTTGAGTGATCTGCATTATTTCATGTTTTAGATCCATGTCAATAAACTAAATCTATAGTGAAAATGATAAAAAAAAAACTCGCTCAAAAACTTCGATAAGATCATCCCTTACAAACAGAAGGTTGTGATATTTTGCCAGCCATCGATCCTTGCTTTGCAATCAATCAATTTGCAAACAGTGAGAACGTTACCAACTTTGTTTAGAGATCGAGAGATATTTTTGAAGCTGAGTCCATTTTAGATACGAATGTTTTAAATATGTTTAGTCATATGTTGTACATTTCAATAATATGGCTTGAAAACATTCATATTTTTGAACTCATCATATTAGGCCATTATCTATCTACCCGTGCAGATGTTCTTCCCAATGCTTTTATTCAACCCTTCAAGTAATTACAGGACCTCTCTTACTCGTCGTCTACCACTTGAGGTAACTGTAATTGACTTCTTTAAATTACTTGTTTTTTTGGGTATGAATAGAGTTTTGAAGAACTAAATGTTGGTATGCACTTGAACTTCAAGCCTATCTCTAAGTCACATATAAGTGTTGCGTGCATAGACCTACAAAACTATTTCTAGAGTTCCCTTGCCTCTTGCCTCTTAGTCTTCATATCTTTTGTCTTTATGAGAATTTATGGATTTCTTGTTAGATGCTCACTGTATTTAACTATCTCTGCACAATGCTTGTCATTGAAGCATATAACTCAGAAACAGATATGGGCACAAAAATTATGTTTTTATTTCCTTCAGCGTTCCTTTTTACATCAACCAACGACCCCAACAAAGAAATCCAACACCAAATCACATTGCAGGAAGAATTACATTGGAGATATCTCAAAAATAGGGCGTCTAGAGCCTTCAATAGATGTTGGTGTGGGGATTGACATATTTAGAAAGTAGATCATTTAATACAACATTCATGTTCGAAACTCAACATTCATGTTCGAAACTACAAACCACAACTAAATCAATGAGTTGGAAATGGGTTGGTGAATTGGATCTCAATGGTTCCTATTTGTCATAATTTGGTTCATCAACCAACATTCTCCCACTTGAAATTAAATGGAGGAAAATCTTTGGTTATTCATCCAAAACTATGGATCATGTTACTCCCAAGCCAACCAAGCTTCTACAAATCTCTTGCTTGTCTCTTGGCAAAACTTTTGTGAGCATATCAACATGGTTCTCAACAGTATGAATCTTTTCCAGATTTAAATGCCCTTCTTCTAACACTTAGCGAATCCATTGGTACCTTAGATCAATGTGCTTAGTACTTGAGTGAAATGTTGGGTTTTTCACCAAGTGAATGGCGCTTTGACTGTCACAATGCAACACATACTTGTCATGTTTTATTCCTTGCTCTCCTAGGAATCGCTGCATCCACAACATCTCTTTGCAAGCCTATGTTGCGGCTATGTATTCTGCCTCGGTTGTGGAGAGAGCTACAATTTTTTTGAATCCTAGATACCCAACACACCGCTGCACGTGGAAATGTGTACAAGTAACCAGTGGTGGACTTTCTAGTGTCCACATCTCCAGTCATATCTCCATCTGTAAAACCTTCAAGCACAATATTAGGATTTCCAAAGCATAAACAACAATGACTAGTACCTTTGAGGTACCTTAAAATCCACTTTACTGCTTGCCAATGTTGTTTTTTGGGATTGGCAGGAAATCTACTCATTACACCCACTTAGTGTGCCATGTCTAGGAGTGTACATACCATGGCATACATCAAGCTTCCAACTGTTGAAGCATAGGGGATTTTGCTCATTTCCTCCTTCTCCTTGTCATTACAAGGGCACAAATAAACACTCAATTTGAAGTGGGTTGCAAAAGGTGTTCCCATTGGTTTGGCATCCTTCATGTTAAACTTGTTAAGCACCTTCTCAATATATCTTTCTTGTGACAGCCACAACCTTTTGTTCTTTCTGTCACGTATGATCCTCATGCCCAATATTTGTTGTTCTTGGCCCAAATCCTTCATTGCAAATTGACTTCCCAAGTCCATCTTTAACTTGTTAATCATACTCTTATCATGCCCAACAACTAGCATGTCATCCACATATAGCAGCAAAATGATAAACCTTTCTTGGTCACACCTTTTAATGTAAACACAATGATCAACCTCTAATCTCCTAAAACCACG
Organism: Pseudotsuga menziesii; assembly: GCA_001517045.1. Lineage (NCBI taxonomy): Eukaryota > Viridiplantae > Streptophyta > Pinopsida > Pinales > Pinaceae > Pseudotsuga > Pseudotsuga menziesii. Next base: position 151,110 of record LPNX010438309.1, read on the forward strand.
TTCCAACATGAATGAATCAAACCTTTTATACCATTGATGAGGTGCTTGTTTCAACCCATAGAGACTCTTCTTCAATTTACAAACCAAGTTTTCTTTGCCTTTTGTTTTGATTCCTTCCAGTTGGTCCATATAAATATCCTCCTCCAATTCTCCATGAAGAAAGGAAATCTTCACTTCTGGTTGTTCACACTCTAAATCTAAAGTAGCAATAAGACCAAGAATAATTCTAATGGATGGCATTTTAACAACAGGTGAAAAATTTTCTTTAAAATCAATACCTTCTTTTTGGGCAAATCCCTTCACACCCAACCTTTTCTTGTACCTCTCCTTCTTTTCTTCACCCTCATGCCTGATCTTGTACACCCACTTGTTTTGAAGAGCTTTTCTTCCTTTTTGAAGCTTTAATAGCTCCCATGTTTTGTTCTCCAACAAAGAATCAATTTCTTCCTACATGAATTTCTTCCAATCCTTGCTATGCTTATCATCACAAGCCTCCTGAAAACAATGAGGTTCACCTTCATCAATTAACAAAATATAATTTGAGGGATGATACCTTTGTGATGGCTTGTGAGGCCTAGTGGACCTGCAAACCGGTTGTGGTGATATATTTTCTTGTTGGATCTCTTGTAATGGATGTTGTAAGGCTTATTCTTCTCGCTGCCCATAATTTTCAGGGTATTGTCCATCATCTTTAGCTGGTTGTCCACCATTTTATGCCTATTGTCTATTATTTTCTTGCAATGGTGGGATGTTTTCTTGTTGCTCAACAAACCTATCAGTTTATTTCTTGACCTCCATATCACATGTAGGCTTCTTGAACATTTCTAACTCATTGAATATGACATCCTTGCTTCTAATAACTTTGCATTTAACTGGATCCCATGAATATCGATAGCCAAATTCACCATCAACATATCCAAGAAAAATAAATTTCATGTATTTGTTATCTAATTTGGTTCTTTGCTCTTTGGGAATGTGTAAAAATGCTTCACATCCAAAAATTTTCAAGTGAGAGTAGTTTACCTTCTTGCCGATCCAAACTTCTTCAAGAATGCCACTGTCTAAGGCTGTTGTAGGCAATCGGTTCATGAGGTAACAAGCTTTCATCACTGCTTCTGCCCAAAAATGCTTCTCCAACCCAGAATTTGACAACATGATCCTCACCTTCGCCATGATGTTGCGATTCATCCTTTTTGCGGTACCATTTTGTTGAGGAGTACCAGGGATGGTATTCTCATGCTTTATGCCAAATTTGTTGCAATAGTCCTTGAAGGCATTTGAGCAATATTCCCGACCGTTATATTTCCTTAAGCACTTAAGCAATTTGTTAGTCTCTCTTTCAACACCGACATGAAATTTTTGAAATATCTCAAATACCTCATCTTTTCCCTTCATAGGATAGGCCCAAACTTTTCTAGATGCATCATCTATGAAAGTAATAAAATATGAAGCTCCTCCTAGAGACTTAACATTAACATGCCCAATTACATCGGAGTGTACCGATTCCAATAGATTCTTTTTTCTTTCATAGCCTCCTCTCATAAATGAGACTCTATGTTTCCTACCATATATACAATGCTCACAAAGATCAAGATCATAAGATTTCAAACCTGGAAGTAGATTTTTTCCAATAAGAAATTTTAGGCCCTTATCGCTCATGTGGCCTAAACGCTTATGCCACAAATCTGGTGAGGTTTCTTCTTTTGCAACAACAACCACATTTGATTTTCTTTTTGTTGCTCTCAATGTGTGCAATGTCCCTATTTTGAATCCTCTATCCATGACCAAGGCTCTGTTGCTAATTTTCCAGCCACTCTTTCCAAATCTAGTGGAGCAACCTTCATCATCCAATTGTCCCACTGAGATTAGGCTCATGCGCATTGACTTGATTTAACATGATATCATGCCCATCCTTTGTTTGGATTCAGACATCTCCGACTCCAACAATGTCACAAAAATTATTGTTTCCTAGATGTACTCAACCATAGTCTCCAGCTTCATATGAGACAAAATTGGTTTTGCAAGGGGTTACATGGTGAGATGCCCCAGATTCTAGAATCCAATCAATGGTACTACTAGATGTGTATAGGCATGTATCTTCCATTGAAATAGTAAATAAAACATCACTATCTAAAACTACAACAATGGTCTCACCTTCATTTGTGTTGGCTGATTTTTTATTTGAGCTAGCTGATTTTTTCTCCTTCTGTTCTTTCTTCCATATCCGACATTCTCTTTTCATGTGTTCTGGTTTTCCACAATGATATCAAGTAAATATGCCTCTTCTTTATTTTGATCTACCCCTTGATTTGGAACACCCTTTCCTAGTTCGGTCAATTTTCCTTCCACGATCAGCTATGGTGAGAGCTTCTCCTCTCTAGTTTTCTGTCACTGATTTTCGTCACAACTACCCATTCATTAAGTTGCTGCTAACATCATCAAACTTCAGGGTCCCTGCAGGAGTTGAAGTGCTTATGAAAACTATCAAATTCTCCAAGTTGTCTGGCATGGAGCACATGAGTAGGATGGCTCTGATTTCATCATCCAACACAATTTTAATAGAGGCAAGCTGACTGGTAATGGTGTTGAATTCATTTAGGTTCTCTACAACTGAAGCACCCTCCTTCATCTTCAAATTGTACTACTTATTCATCAAAAATACCTTGTTTGATGTTGTGTTTTTCTCATACAGATCATGTAGTTTCTTCCATATATCTAGTGATGTCTTCTCTCCAACCACATTGAACTAGACACTCTTTGCTAAGTATTGCCTGATTGTAGTAATGGCCTTCCTGTCAATCTTATTCCATTCTTCATCTGTCATTAATGAAGGTTTACTTTTTGCTCCTTCAATGGGAAAATATTGATCTTTTAAGATCAATATGTCTTCCATCTATGCTTTCCACGGAGCAAAATTAGTCCCATTTAGCTTCTCCATGTCACTCAGAGTTGTAGTTTCCATGCTGCTTCAAATAGCATTATTGAAACTCCCACTATCCAATTATAGACTCCATAGAATCTCACAGGCTTACAGGGATATCAAATGCACACTAGACAACCTCTAATGGCCAACTTCTTCTACAACAGGGATTGGCTCTGATACCATTTGTTGAGTGTATAGACCTATAGAACTACTTCTAGAGTTCCCCTGCCTCTTGCCTCTTAGTATTCATATCTTTTGTCTTTATCAGAGTTGATGGATATCTTGTTTGATACTAACTGGATTTAACTATCTCTCCACACGCCTGTGATTGATGGGAAGCGGATAGCTCAGAAATAGACATGGGCACAAAAATTGTGTTTTTATTTCCTTCAGCGTTCCTTTTTACATCAACCAACAGCCCCGACAAAGAAAACCAACACCAAATTACATTGCAGGAACAATTACATTGGAGATATCTCGAAAACAGGGCGTCTAGAGCCTTCGATAGATGTTTGTGTGGGGATTTACTTCTTTAGGAAGTCTATGATCATTTAATACAACATTCATGTTCAAAACTACCAATCGCAACTAACTCAATGAGCTGGAAATGGGTTGGTGAATTGGATCTCAACGGTTCCTATTTGTCATAATTTGGTTTCATCAACCAACACAATTAAAAAATATAATCGTACTGATCTGAAGAAAAGAAAAAAAAATCTTTGATTCAATACGGTTAGCAGATTAATGCGTCCAGTTTGGATCAGATTTGGTACTTCTCTCGTTTTAAAAATAAAGCAAAAGGCCTAGGGTTGAATAACTTCATTTTCATATTCATTCTTGTTTTGATTAACCTAATCTTCATTCTTGTTTTTCATTCTCAATTGCGATTATATTTACGAAACTTAATATGGTTGTTGGTATATTTACCAATGTACCGGTTACCCAAAATCGTCTTTTTCTCATAGGTTATAAAAATATTAATCAGAAAGTTTTATAATAAAATTATTAAAATATTGTATAGTTTTTTCTTTTTTTTCAAATGAAAATGCTTGGATTTTAGTTTTTGAATAAACAAATTATTAAAACTTCTTAATGTGAAAAAATTCATTAAAATCTACAAAACATGTATGATGTTATTTTTCTCATTCTTGTTTTTGTTTTGGATAAAGCTTTAAGCTTCCATTCCTTTTGAGATTTGTCTAGATGTGAGATTCAATTACTCGGATATTTTTTTATTTGTATGATTTATATTCTCGATTTTATTTTTCATTCTAAATTTTACGTACGGAATCAAACCCTAATTCAAATTTGAAATCATTAACTATGTCTTTAACGTAATTTCATTACAAATGTTTGAAATCTTTGTGGAATTTACTTTGAGTATTTATTAATGACAAATTTAAATCTTTGTGGAATTTACTTTGAGTATTTATTAATGACAAATTTAAGTAGAAATTACTATAACAATGGATCAATGACTCGAAGGTTTACCACACCATATAGAAAGAGTTGGGAAATCCCAAAAGCAAATTATTTACGGATTTTGATAAAATTCCTCTTGCCACAGCTTCCGTAAGAAACTTATGCTTATAAGCTTGGTAATGGAATGTTGAGACCATATTTATTTTCAATATAGTACATATCCTCTCTACATGGAGAACATAGACATTTTGCAATCAAAATCTGTATTTTATTGATATTTTCATCAACACTTGATTTTGCATTATCAAGATTTCTTCTAAAAGTAATTAAACAGATAGCCAAAGTTCATCGAAGGATGTACCAGATGTGGTTGTAAGGGTCCAACTTAGAGGCATTGAGGACTCCATTCTTCAAGTTTCCAAGCGCTTCTCACTCAAAACTACAATATAGTAATGTCATCATGCCACTATCATTATTTGTATTGTTTCATGTCTTTGTAGGATTTGAAGACTATTAAGACAACTATTGAATGGATAGCGTGGGAAGAACCACAATTTTACTTTAGTCCAGTGATTGACGAATGGTGTAATGAAGAACCCAAAGAACTCGACTTCAATATAGAATCTGATATCTGCACTTGCAATGCATATTTATGAATGTTTAATGTATTATATCATTTAAGGGTAGAAATAATTTATTATTCCAAGGAAAGAAGATAATTTGTCTAGGTGGCGAGTAACTACACCATTCATTTTCGCCTCATATGGTTGTATATTAAAATCTCTTATGTGCATATGGATTTCCACTTTCCACTTATGTTGACTTTTATTTTTCAAGGTACAAGTAAAGTTTCTCTTAAAAACATGGCTAAAAAAAGGAACCATGTAGTTGGCTAACCTTACTGTAACAAAGGACAAAATTTTAGAAAACAAAATCAACATTGTTTGCCCTGTTTTCATATTGTGCCATTGTTTCATATAATGTAGAAAGGGTAATAATGTCAGAAATTTATCCTTAGTTTCTTTGTAGTCACCTTTACATTAGCCATCATATTGTTGGGCACATATTGATAGTCCCAAGAGGTTATCCTTAGTTTCTTTTGTAGTCAAGTTTGCATAGATAATCATATGGTTATAATGATATTTAAAGGCTTTTTATATTGACTATTCTCAAATTTCGTTATTTGATTCATAATTAGGAGAGTTTAGCTTAAGTTATTATGTTGTGTGCAGTTTATACAATGAGTTTGCCTAAAAATTTGTTTTTAGTTCTAATCTTTTGTCGATTTGGTTAGACTTGGTGTAAATATGAGATTTAAGGTTTTTTTAAGTGGTATTAGAGCCAATATTCTGACATGAATTTTATTTCTAGAGTTCACCACCAAACAAGGGGTTGCTCTAATTAGAGCATGTAATGGTTTCAAATCCAAATCGACCAAGTTTCTAAAGTATGACAAAATGAAAGATCAAAATTATTGACTTCTAGAGACCACACTTATATATCATATAGATATCCTTTGTTATAGTGTGTTGAGGTTTGTAAGAGTTTGTTATATGTTTTATGTTACATTTGGAGTCATAGTGTGTTAATGTTTGTAAGTGTTTGTGATATATTTTCAGTGTGAACTTTGATTCTATTTAAGGGTGTTATCTCAATGGAAGAGTGCATGCCTTATAGTAAGGATGTTTGTGTTTTGATTCCTCCTCGCCCTATCTACATAAATAAAAGACTAATTAAATGCCCAATTAACAACAACCAATGATTAAATAAATGACTCGGTAACAACAATCAACGACTAAATAAATGATCATTTAACAACAATCAGTGACTAAATAAATGACCAGTTAACAACAATCAATGACTAAATGTAATGCCAAACAACGATAATTAATTTTCCCTTGGAGCGTAGAATAAACAATAAATGGGCGTACTAGTAAGGAACCCCTTGCATAAGGTCATCGGTTCGAAACTCTATGGGTGCTTACTTACCAAAAGAATGACCAAATGACGACAATTAATAATAATGACCAAATAAATGAACAAATAGTGACAATAAATGACCTAATAAACAACCAAACAGTGACAATTAATGACTAAATAAATAACTAAATATATAACCAACTCATGAAGCAATTCAAAAAATTTATGACTAAGTGATAAATAACCAATTTGGTCACATGATAAGCAATTGCTAATTTTTCACATGATAAATTTGTATCTAAAATTATAACTTACAATTTAAACATATAAATTACAATTTAAACAAATAAATATTAAATAAATCAAGTATCATAAAATATTATTTTTTTAAAAAGGTACACATTTAAAATTAAAATTATATTTATTTATCCTTCATTCTCATTCACTCATTTATTTATTTATATATAATATTTTAAATTTATATTTTATCATGTTACAACAATTTTATTCATTATAATAAGTTTATTCTACCTTATTATAACAATTTTAATAAGATATAATTATATATCCTATAAAATTATAACACATTTACAAAATATATATATATATATATAAGTGTTTGAAATGATATATATGAAAGTTTTTAATCACTTACAAGTTATAACACTAATTATACACGTTAGGATAAAGTTAATACATGAATAGTTTAATATAACAAGATGATTTAGTTATAATACATTATAACTACTTGATTACATATTCATCATTCAAAATGTACCATGAATTCAAATACATATCCATGATTTTAGAGTATGCATTAATTTGAATTTTAAGTATAATTTAAATTTCTAATTTAGGTTTACTTTTTGTTTTATAATATATTTTATATTAAAATATTTATTATATTGAAAAGTACTTTAGAGTGTTTTATTTTATAAGTACTAAGTATATAAACTTATATTTAAAAGTATCTTATGACTATTTTTTCTATTATAAGTATAGTTAATTGTGGGTTTGCATCCATCATTTATAATTTGATAAGTAGCTATTTTTAACTTAGAGAATGTCATCTCAATCATAAAGGATGATGTCGTTATCTAGAATGTGATTGGTTCTTATAAAGTTGATTTTGATAGTACATTTTTCTATTTTGAAGCCCATTTTAGACCTCAAAATTCTCCTTAGATCCCCTCAGTAGTTCCTTTGTGAAGGTTGAGATTCGAGAAGCTTCATCGTGCCTTTCTTTAGGCCTACTAGAAAGGGAAAAGAGACTTCCATAGAGTGGAATAGAAATTTTGTTGTATTCTTAAATATTAGGGTGAGTTAAGTTTCATCAATGTACTCAAACAATCTCTTATCTTATGTGTTAAATGGATTATATTTTCTTTGGAAGGTGATGTAACTCGGAAGCTTCTCCTAGATAATTGTATTTGTTTTGGCATACCTTACAGAAGAAAAAGGTGGAAAAGTTTGAACTTCCAAACCTTCATTTCCCTCTCTCATGTCAAGATTGATAAATCCTTTGTTTCCAAGAACATCTAGATAGCCAAGGAGGTTATCAAGCCTTTATTACATATGAAAGAAGATAGTTTTAGATTAGACATATCTATGCACAATCATTCACTATGGTGGCTCCATGTCATCCTTGATGAAGGAAAGCCATTTGTTAAGGATATGCCATTTTTTGCTCCACTTATTTTTCAAATGCAAATGCCTCCATGATAAGTTCTTTATTGAGACCCATAACTAGATTCCATTGTCTCAATTAAAATAAACCTTTCGTCTAAATAACATATAGGTAAATTCATTTTATAGAAGATTTAGACTTTAATTCCAATAATTGGGTTATTTGTTATTTAAGCTTCGTATCATGTCTCTGAATAATTGGACAAGAGAATGGGCTTGGTTGAGAAGAAATCCTCTCACTAAGTATAATACATCTCATGGATACAAATGGTTGATTTGGTCTTTGGTGATTACTGTTGGGCCTCGGGACAGAAGAGCAGAATTCATGTAGAATTCAGCCTAAGTATAGAAGAAGAGTGTAAAGGAGAAGAGAAAGGAGCTATGACATAGTAAACAACATCAAGGGAAAGGGAAGGATGTTGCAACAAAAGAAGGAAAGAGAAGAAGAAGACAAAGAGAAGGCGCAAGACGAGGAAGTTGCGCCAGATAAGTAAGTTGCTACAGAAGGGAAGAACAAGATACGAGATGACATGGCAGAATATTGGCAAAAGCATGTGTGCAGATAATGTAACGGTCAGAAAATGACAGTAAGCCATAACACGGAGAAAGCGATAGCCCTTAACGATCGTGGGTACGATCTCGACTAGAGCCGACGGAAGCCACACGCATGAAGGCATCTTTGTAAGTCATGCCGATAGTGCCTTTCGTTACGTGTTACTAGAATAGGAAAGACAGCCTGTTGGCTGGATATAGTAAGTCGGCTGAGAAAGCGACTGAAAAGGAGTCTGTAATGAGTCAGTTAGAGTCAGTATCGAGCCGATATTGAGTCTGTAATAAGCATGTATGGGATCGGTATCGAGCCTGTAATGGGGCTATAAAAGAAGAAACCCAAGCTGTAGTTGGGTTAGACAGTGGGATAGTTAGACAGCTATATGGATAGCCAGCCTGATAGCTGTTAAGCTGAATTAAGCTGGAAGTAACGAGTTTTGGTAGAATAACTCTATATCACTAAGTGCATCAGTATGGAGTCTGCAGCTGAGTGCGCATACAAGAAGAGAAGGTTGAGTCGATCCAGGTTGTGTGTGGATCGCTAGTAGGAGTAGAATAGGAAGAGAAGAAGAGAGAAGATTGGAGAACATGGGAGGGAGGAAATTTTTGTAAAGAGAGAAGAGAAGATCTAAAACAGATTCTGCAGCTTTGTGCGCACACAAAAGATGCATCTATTTCCTCATGCCAAATGAAGATTACCTTATTGTTTTTTCCCGGATGGGTTTCCATATTACATGATGTGTATATGTGTGAATGGTTGAAGTAGCCTATATATCTGTGTGAATGTTGTGTTGAATGACTGATTGATTATTGTGTTGCAAATGGATAAATGTATGACTGCCGCATTATGTTATTGAGTATTATTATGTTGTATGTCTATTGTTTGTTTACGTGAATCGCATAAAGAAGGGTTGGATCATAACTTGGTGTTGAAGTACTATGCAAATCAGTAACCCATATTCTCGGTGTTCATTGGAAACCTTGGCACAGAGCCAAGGTACTAAAACACCCTCTCGCACAAACTGTGGAAATGTGGTTATCGCAGTTACCCATATAACTGAGATATCTCGGGTGAGACGACATCTGTGTCGTAGGTGCTATCAGCTGAGCTCCACTCCATCGGGTCGATATCTTGGGATTTGTTGTGCTGACCAAGAAGGGACTGAACCTGGGTCTAGCATGAGAGAGGGACAGAAAATCCAACAAATGGTTCCATTGTCGGGACCTAAAGTGTTGTGGTGAGGGATATGTTGTGGAAACCCACAAAACCATAGATCCAAGATTGGGTGGATGCCAAAGAGTTAGAGTTTGCATGAAAAGAAAGTGAAGGATCTTGGTGGACGCCGACAAAGTGGTTAGAGTAGTACATTTATTCAGACATTCACGATATTTTCTTTGCCGAGTTTCCCATTATGTTGCATGAGTGGTTGTGTAAGCTATCAAACCAACAAAGTAATTTCCAAGGAGGGGAACCAAAAGAGTGGAGTCCGTTCTTGATCAAGCGGTTGAAAAGAGTAAACAACCCTATATCAAGGGTTGTGGATTTTTGGGTAGACAGTATCCTAGAAGGATATATTACTGAGTTTTCTATTAACACAATAACCTCATACAATGAGGCAGAGCGAAATTTTTTCCAAGGACCACGTAACAGATACCTGTTATCTTTAAAGCCATGGATAACAATGCTTTTATGTGAAAAAGGTATTTTACGAATGCTAGACTGAATAACAAAAGGTGGCTATGTCTTAGCAGAACCCTAGAGTATGATGTTCCCAGGAGATAGTGGAACTGAACTAGAGCATGGATTTTTAAGAAGAGGAAGAAGATTCAGGTTCGGCAAATGATGAAAAACTCTGTTTGGACAAGGGAGTTACAACACAGATCGAGAAGAAGAAAGTTGCGAGTTTGCATCGTACTTAGACGAAGGTTCTTGTGATGAGGAAGAGGAATATCAACTGATATCGGAAGGCGACGAAGAGTCCGAAGAGTCGACTGAAGCTCTAGAACAAGAACGTGCACACAACTCGCCTACAGTACCAGAGGTAAGATCGTGAGACCTATCTCCAAGTATTTTTGTAAATATGAGTAGTACTAACACTGTAAATAGCAGAAAAGGAAGTCTGACTAGTCCAAGTTTTTCCAAGAATTAATTGCCATAGTGCATAGTATCCATTGCTAGGAACTACCAGTCTAAACGAATGTTCAGACTACGAGAGGACGAAACGAAGGCCAACGTCATCACCATCATCACTGTAATTTGTTGAATCTATGGGAGGTGATGATGATTCCAAAGACATGTTGCACTGACATACCCTAATGGAGGGAGGTACTACATGAAGAGGATGACATATCTCACCAACACTATACCAAAGAGAAAAAATGACAATGAGCTAGATTGAATGTCTACCGCGAGCTTTGAGGCTTACCTGGATGTCGCGTACTCATTCACGGGTAATGTCAAGGAAGATTCTGAAGGGAGGAAGGAAAACACTAGGATGAGTTGGAGGCTGAAGCTAGAAATGAGGACAAAGAACATCATTATTATCCATAATTCCTTCAGCCCCTACATTTTACCCTTACGTCCTACTCCACTGAGCGGTAAAAACATCCAAAAGAAGACAAGAATGACAGGTCTAAAACAACTTTAGTACTGTTAATGAATGAAACTGCCTTATGGGGGTTTGTAAAAATGACAATGGTACAGGGAGATATAAAGGTTATAGAACATAAATCCAAACACATAAGGAACATAAACCCTCCAACCAGCTGCAAACACAAAAGGAACATACGGTCAAACACATAAGGAACATAAAGTCAGAAGCAAAGAAAGTCACAAGCATAATTCAACCTGTAAACCAGAAGGTGCGCGAGGTAGCGGCCTCGGTAGAAAGATTCATGCCAGAACACGTCAGCTCCGGCCTAGTGGAGCACATGCATAAAACATAAGAAGAAATGCGCACAGAGACAAAGAAGTTGGTGAAAATCGTGGAGGATTTTCCGAACAAAATCAGCGCAAGTCAGTTTATGGAGCACTAGGTCGTGTGGCTCGGGACGAGCCACAGGTGAGTGTTGGGAGCATGTTGGGCCTCGGGACAGAAGGGAAAAATTCATGTAGAATTCTTCCTAAGTATGGAAGAAGAGCGTAAAGGAGAAGAGGAAGGAGCTACGACAGAGGAAGCAACATCAAGGGAAAGGGAAGGATGTTGCGACAGAAGAAGGAAAGAGATGAAGAAGAAAAAGAGAATACGCGGGACGAGGAAGTCACGCCATATAAGTAAGTCGCGATGGAAGGGCAGAACAAGATATGAGATGACATGGTAGAATATCGGCAAAAGCAAGCGTGCTGATACTGCAATGATCAAAAAATGACAGTAAGGCATAACGCAAAGAAAGCGACAACCCTTAACGATCGTGGGTACAAGCTCGACTAGAGCTAGTGGAAGCCACACGCGTGAAGGCATATTTGTAATTCAGGCCAATAACATCTTTCATTATGTGTTACCAGAATAGGAAAGACAACCTGTTGGTTGGATATCGTAAGTCGGCTGAGAAAGCGACTGAAAAAGAGTCTATAATGAGTCATTTAGAGTCTGTATCGAGTCGATATTAAGTCTGTAATAAGCATATATGCGATCGGTATCGAATCTATAATAGGGATATAAAAGAAGGAACCCAAGCTATAGTTGGGTTAGACAGTGAGATAGTTAGACAGTTAGATGGATAGCCATCCTGGTAGTTGTTAAGCTAAATTAAGTTGGAAGTAACGGGTTTTGGTAGAATAACTCTGTATCATTGAGTGCATCATAATAGGGAGTCTACAACTGAGTGTGCAGATAAGAAGAGAAGGTTGAGTCGATCCAGGATGTGTGTGGATCGCTAGTAGGAGTAGAATAGGAAGAGAAGAAGAGAGAATATCAGAGAGCATGAGAGGGAGGAAAAGTATGTATATAGAGAAGAGAATATTTAGAACAGAGTCTGCAAATTTGTGCGCAGACAAAAGGTGCATCTATTTCCTCATGCCAGACGAAGAGCACCTTGTGGTTTTTTCCCGGATGAGTTTCCACATTACATGCCGTGTATATGTGTGAATGATTGAAGTAGCCTAGATATCTGTGTGAATGTTGTGCTGAGTGGTTGGTTGATTATTGTGTTGCAAATGGATTAATGTATGATTGCCTTATTATGTTAATGAATATGCTTATGTTGTCTGTCTACTGTTTGTTTACATGAATCACATAAATAAGGGTTGGATCATAACTTGGTGTTGAAGTACTGTGAAAACCAGTAACCCATCTTCCCAGTCTTCGTTGGAAACCTTGGCGCATAGCCAAGGTACTAAAACACCCTCTCGCACAAACCGCGGAAACATGGTTCTAGCAGTTACCCATAGAACTGAGATATCTCAGGTGAGACGACATTTGTGTCGTAGGTGCTACCGATTGAGCTTTGCTTTATCGGGCCAGTATCTTGGGCTTTGTTGTGTTGACCAAGAAGGGATTGAACCTGGGTCCAGCATGAGAGAGGGACAGAAAAGCCAACAAATGGTTCTGTTGCCGAGACCTAAAGTGTTGTGGTGAGGTATATGTTGTGGAAACCCACAAAACCAGAGATCCAATATTGGGTGGACGCCAAAGAGTTAGAGTTTGCATGAAAAGAATGTGAAGGATCTCAGTGGACGTTGACAAAGTGGTTAGAGAGATATATTTATTCAGACATTCATGATATTTTCTTAGCCGAGTTTTCTATTGTGTGGCGCGAGTGGTTGTGTAAGCTAGAAATCCAACAAAGGAATTTCCAAGGAGGAGAACCAAAAGAGTGAATTCCGTTCTTGATCGAGCGGTTGAAAAGAGTAAACAACCCTATATCAAAGGCTATGGACTTTTGGGTAGATAGTATCCTAGAAGGATATATTATTGAGTTTGTTGTTGACACAATAACCTTATAGAATTACCCTCAAACTCAATGGGATATGGAAATTCATTGCAAGCTTAACACTTGACTTAGTAAGCTTCTAGAAATATGGAAATTGCTTCTAGAGCCTATGAATTCCATGTTCTTTATTAAAAAAAAATGTTTGGGAGTTTCATTGTAAGCAAGTGTCTTTGCCACTTTTATCTAGCTCATGTTTTATATGCCTTTTTTCATCAAGTTGAGTTTATCGAGAACATATTTTTGTTTCATCAAAAGATAAAGTGATTTTTGTATTGAACAAAAAACCTATGAAACTAGTATTCATGCGCTTAACTATCTTGGAAATTTGCACAAGGAAATGAAAGAGTTTGAACTATTGAATTTAATATTGATTAGCATGCTTTGGAATCGAAATTTCATTTGCTAATTAAAATGTATATGTCATATATTGTTTGAGCATGATGAATTGGCATTATAGTTTCATGGCCTGGTAGGATTTCTGTTATGGCTATTTCCCAATCACATAATCAACCACAAGTTGAGAAGTGTTTATATATTTTGAGCATTTACAATGGATTTTAGAGTACAAGGGTGTACCCCATTACATGATGAGTCACATTTAACTAGAGCACTTTAGATCTCATTTGCTTGTGCTTTTGTTGGTGTCAAAACAAGGTTGATCCATTAAGCCTTGAAATTTGGCTAACAAGTAGGCGTGAAAGAGGAGGGACTATAGGTAAAATTATCCATATGGATGACAAGGTGATACCCCATCCTTAGCTCGATGACAAGTTTATGTGCATTCCTTTGACCACCTCTTAAGGGCTGAAAACACATGAGGAGAATCAATGAGCTCTTAGGGGTTGTAAGTTGTTGATGACTTGCCTCCAATGACAAGTTGGCCAAGGCCCAAATTAAAGGATTGCACCCTGGATTTTGTTATTGCTACCTATGCCTAAGCATTTATGATCATGCCTTTTGTCTCCATGCCCTTCATGGAAAACATTTTGTTTTGATTATAATTATTAGTCTTGGCATTATGCCAGTTAATTTATTAAACTCTAGTTTGGATTTTGCATACTTATGTTGCACTTTTGGTTTTTGGATAAATATGCTTCTTAATATGACATTTATTATGCCATTTTATCATTTGGCAATGGTAGATGTAATTTACCACCCTTTTTAGTAAAATCCTCATTGTTGTTATTATTTAAAATAAGATTATGTTTAGAGGTCCTTATATAGCCTAAGGATAAAATGGATGACTATGCTTAGAGATGCATCTATAGATTTTAAGGTTAATATAGATGACTTCACAACCATATGAAATAGTTAACTAACATAGATCCATCCAAGATTATAAAAATTAATGTAATATAAACAATTACATACCTTAACACATTCTCAATAAAATTTCCACATACATCACAATAATTATTTAAAAAAAATCAAATTTAACATCACATATTTAAACATCAATGTTACATCGGCTTACCAATTGAAAACATGCATGAAAACAAAAAGAAGATTGTACTTTTAAATGTAAACTAAGACTAATGGGAGATGTGGATAAGTAGATTAGCATGACTTACTCGTCATGTTTGTTCAAGGTTTTAGAGATGATAGATGAGAAAACATGCACAAACACAAAAAAAAGGATTTACTTTTATGTGTAAACTAAGACTGATGGGAGCAGGGATGGAATTTGACCATCATGGGTCAATTTACCCATCAAATACAACTAAGATTTTACCTAGACCATCAAAATCTGGCTTAGAATAGAGAAATGTTTCATATTTTGATTGTTACGGGCAATTTTGATGGGTGTCCGTCATTTGAAATTCCAACCCTGGATGGGAGGTCTGGATAATCACATTAGCATGACTTAGTGATCATGTTTGGCATGACTTAGTGATCATGTTTGTTTCATAAAGGTTTTGAAGATGAAAAATGATAAATGAAACGATTGCTTTTTGTTAATAATAATGGTAATATTAAAATAAAATATAAAAATAACAATTACAATAATTTGTTTTTTATAATATTTTAAGCTTTTTCGACAGCTCATTTTTTCAATCTCTTAATTAGAAAAAGAAAATTTGTTTTTTATAATATTTTATCGACAGCTCATTTTGTCAATCTCTTTATTAGAAAAAGAAAATGTTATGACTTCTTTGAAACAGTCATATAGTCGTAGTCATCCCCATGAGTATAGAGAGACACAAGAGGAGTTGATGTTTAAAAATGGTTATGCCCATCCTTCGATACTTTGCCGGCTTCGATCGTTTTTAAATTTGTATCTCTTTACGTTTGTATCTATTCGGATGCGAGTGCTAAGAAATTCAAAAATTAAGAATCAAATACAAAATACGTTTGCAAATGGCCATGCCTACCCTGTGGGAAAGTTGTGCCTTAAACGAGGTTAAAACGGGAGACTAATATACCACTCTGTTATCTCTTTTCCCCGGTCCAGGTTTCCAAGGTCCAGATATGTGTAATTTTTTATGGCTCTATGTTTCAAACACACAGAACAGGATCCTGCCTTGAAAGCAGTTTCTGAGCAAAGAAACATAAACAAACATACACAGAAGGCAGTTTCTGAACAAAGAAACACAAACAAACATACACAGAAGGCAGTTTCTGAACAAAGAAACATAAACAAACATGCACAGAAGGCGTGTACTCCACGGAAACAAACCAACTGGTTTGGAAAGCAATTTCGCACATTTCCCCAAACACTTTTGCTTTGGAAACATACGATGCCACATCGATAACGATAACATGTGTGGAAATATACGATGTCAAATGTCATACTTCCTATGATGCCTCGTTCTCTTTTCTTTTGGATTTGATGGCTTTTTCATGAGAAACTACTACTTTTGTTAGCCATCCAGACGGGTATGAGTAGGATCTAAGCAATGCAAAACCAACATCAAGAAAAGCACCAGAGAATGAGCATCTGCTTTCCTTCGTGCCCATCTCTTTGCTAACTTGAACGAATTCATAGCCGCCAACTATATTATACTTTCTTCCTCTTATATTAATAACTCACAGTCTTCCCAAATAACACCTGCAACTCCAACCCCAACTTCAGTTTCTCACCAAGAGTTTGCATTAGCAAATAATTCTCTCCTATATTTCGACATGGGATTTTTAGTAATTGCAAAGCACTTCGCTAAATTTGCTGGGTAAGCATCAGTTTTTCATGTTTGTATTCGTCTATTAGATGTACGCTTCGTATAACAGAGAGTGATGAGGTTTGCATGATGTTATGATATGGATTAATGAGTCTGTAATTCCCTCAAGTCTGAACTTGTAGCATCCTGAAACTGAACCAGTATAAGTGTTTCCCTACTTTGTATTTCCTTGGTTGAATCGAAGACAGGCAGTCTTTTACACTGTCAAATACATGGAACAAACCCATGCTATGCTGATCCACCATCTGGTGCATTAGCGAGGCAATACTGGATAGAATTTACAGAGGCTCCGCCAACTTTCAATACTTCTCATTTCATATTCATCCAGCTAAACTCATATCATATCAATATGTCAAGTTACTCTGATGGTCGTTTTTCTTGGTTAATGTTGTTAATGGGGTTATGGGGTTTGGGAGGACTCTTCTGTAAAATGACTATCTTGAAGTTTCAAGGCCCTCTTATGCTTTCTCTGTTTGTCCAAGTCAGAACACTTAGACAAGGTAATCTCTGGGTAATAGGATGACAGGGCTTTAAAACTTCAGAAAACTTTTTAAAGTTCTTTATGTAACTTATTTTCAAAAAACATATAGGCATGTTGTTAATTTAGATTTTCTTGTCTGGGTTGAGCATAAAGTCTTATGTTTGTTATATTCCCAAAGGGCATTTCCCACAAAGATTTGGCCATTGGTGGCAGCTTTAGCTCAATCATAGAAAGCTTTTGATTTGAAATTAAACTTTTATGAATTGGGTTTTGGATGAGTAGTGCTCTATTTTAAGCTACTTCTTTTCCTAATAGCAAGTATTTCCAATGCAAAGGACTTTTTATTTTCATTGCATAATTAACCTTCTTTCTGTTGTTTTTGTTTATGATCCAGGCCAGCGGTGATGCTAATCTATCCTCTGTAAGTACTTCAAATCCTAGCAAAATTTGTGACATTTTCTTTGCAGAATCCAGCATGGACTTTAATCTTGTACAATAATGGTTAACAGTAAACAAGGGATATGTATACTGAGAATGCAATTCAACGAGTTAAAAAAAGTTCTAACCAAGTCTCTTTCTGTGGGTGAAGATATGACATTTTATTTTTCTCTTTTTTGTATAATTAGGAATTGGGCAAATGCAGAGCTAAATTAGCGTTTGGCTAAATTGGAGAATATTGAATAATAATAAGCTCACTTTAAATGATCTCCTGAAAATTAACTATGTAGTGGAGAATATTGAATAATAATAAGCTCAGTTTAAATGATCTCCTGAAAATTAACTATGTAGTCTTTGTTTCCTTCGTTTTGTTAAGTGAAGGGTGGATATGTAATATGTTGTACTGTACAGATATGCCTCAGTCAGAGCAATTGAAACTCCTTCTGAGCTGGATGACCAACAATGGCTCACTTACTGGGTGTTGTACTCATTGATTACCCTTTTTGAGCTTTCTTTCTATAAAGTTCTTGCCTGGTAAGATACACTTATCAATGATCATTGTTTATAAACCCATGTGAATAAGGACCTTCTCTCCATTGCAATTAATGTTGGCTGCTCACATTTTTTTCCCTTTTTTGAAACAATTATAATATCTGTAATGTATATGCTACAAAATTCAAGACGAATCTCAGATACCATGTATGTTTGACAGGATCCCCATCTGGCCTTATCTAAAACTGATTCTGTTATTCTGGTTGGTCTTACCAATGTTCAATGGAGCAGCTTACATATATGAGAACTATGTTAGAATGTTTTTTGTTGGCAAGGAGCAACCCAGCAGCCCAATCGATCAACGGAAAGGGAAAAAGGCCTATCGAATGATGAGCCCTGCTGCAAGAGCTGGAGTTGAACGCTACATTGCAGTACATGGGCATGATTCACTTGAAAGGTTCATTAAAGAAGTAAGGACAAGACCTGTTTTCTCTCCACTTGGGTCATGTGATTGTCTATTCCTCTAACAAATTAAGATGTATTTGAATGTTGTGAAGGGTGAAGAAGATTTTATTACATTTTTCAGGAGATTCTCTAAATCAAATACATTTTTAGGGGCTGATAACGCAAGTAGAAAATTGATTTTTGTCTTAAGCCCCCAGTTTGGAAAGTTAATTTGTCACTGCCTTACTTGGAATGCAAATGCAAGACTTGCTTTGCATTTTGCTCTGGAGATTAATTTTCCATGTCAAAGGAAGATTTCACATTTCAATGAAAAGTTTTGAAACATTTCTGATCTAAGTATGCTGGGGGTATAAGTTTAAATGGGTCGCCAGTCCCTCTTCCTCGTATTATATTTCAAGAATCCTATATGCAAAATATGAAAGTCATATAGGCCAGTATAAACATTTCAATAAGGTCAGGCATGATGGTAAATTACCAACTTGCAATGTGTGTCTGGAGAATCTCCATGTTAAACATGTGAATAACTACATGAAGCTTTACAACATTTATCCCTTTGCTTAATTGTCAAAAATATAATCTTAACATTTGTCTTCTTGCTGGTGTAGGCTGAAAAGGAAGAAGCAAAGCAAGAAGGTTCTCCAGCTGGGGCTCACCAATAAAGATTGTGGCTGAAGGTGGCAACTTTCATAAGGGCTTGATTAAAGATATTAGTTAAAGTTGGCAACTTTAATAAGAGCTTGTATAGAGTTATGCTGGGCAATTGATGGTTTAGAATCATTTCAAATCCCTCACAAAGCTTCCTATGGAGTTCAATGGAAAAGGATATAATGTATTGTTTTGATTGTTATTTGTTACTATTGTGTATATACTCCTCATTGGTGTTAATATAATCACAGAGATAATGAAACTATTTCCATGACTTATGATTTCACTGGCCTGATTACTGTTATGGATCTTAAGCAACAACTTTGATTGGCTATCATGGAACCTGGATTTGTATTCAGCTTTACCTGAGTTGTAAAAGTTCAAACTCATCTTGTTTGGATGCAGTTTTTTAGCTTTACCATACACCAGTTATGACATACGAAGAGAAAGTAAGCAAACATAAGTAAACATGCTGGAATAATAATGCTGCCATCTAAAGCAACGAGTTACTTTCGAGACAGATTAATCATTCAATGACGCTCTCCTTCATGTATTAATGCGGTGTGTTGTTTGAACAAGTGAAAGTTATTAAACAACATGATTCACCTTTGATAATAGAAGACATAATTAGGATATCTTCTCTTATATGTGGAAAAATGAGAGAACAGAACTCTGAATGGCATGGCAAAATGAGAGAACAGAACTCTGAACGGTCATGGAAATATGTACTACAGTCAAATTTACTATCGGTCTCAGATATGATTGATTTTTAACTATGAAAATATGTACTGAAGTCAACTTTACTAACAGTGTTATATATGATTGAGTTTAACTTTTCAAAGGCACTCATTCTCTCTTCCAAATACATGAGAATCCAGCGGATGAAAATCTGCCATATGAAACTACAATCTCATGCATCTTAAACTAAAACATATACCCTGAACACATCCAAATAAACGAAATCGCGATTCAACATCTGATTTTTGAAGTTTCAGCAATTATAACTTGACCAGATTCTAGAGAATTCTCAGATATATAGTAATATAGGTGCCCCGTATTCTGCGCCTTCAAAACGCCAATGCTGTGTTATGTTTATACTGAGTTTAACTGCACGGAGATATTTTGCCAAAGTCAATTTTACTCTAATCGTGTTCTACACTTGAAAGAGTTGGGTCTTGAACTTACTTTTTGTGTCAAAGCTCTGCCAAAATCAAACATAGATCTACTGAATGCTGAGTTACATACTTCTACCAAAATCAAACATAAATGTACTGAGTTACATACTTCTATACTAACCAATACAGCATCCCTATCAAAACTAGGGTGTTGCTTGCACTGATTAAACATTTTTTGTTATGATTTCATAATTTAAACTTGTACTTATAGCCACTTTCAATACCCATTATTATTTGTTTATTGACCAATTCAAACCCCTTCAGATAATTGGGGGAGCGTGCTAGGGATGAGCCTCCACTGCCTTGGATAACTTTACTACTTTTTGTGTCAAGGCTCTGCCAGAATCAAACATGGATCTACTGAATGTTGAGTTACATACTTCCACCCAAATCAAACATAAATGTACTGAGTTACATACTTCTGTATTAACCAATACACCATCCCTATCAAAACGAGGGAATTACTTGCACTAATTAAACATTTTTTTTATGATTTCATAATTTAAACTTGTACTTATAGCCACTTTCAATACCCATTATTATTTGTTTGTTGACCAATTCAAACCCCTTCAGATAATTGGGGGAGCGTGCTAGGGATGAGCCTCCACTGCCTTGGATAACTTCTACCATGGTTAAGAGGTCAGACTTGGTGTACCCATAAATGGAATATGTTTTTTGGGTTTCACTCAAGACAACACTTAAAACTTCTTGACTAGGTGGAAGACGGATAACTTCTAAGATGGTATGGAGGGGATAACTTCTAAGATGGTGTTTCTCATCAATGAAATGTTATGTCTTTTGTGTTGCTCACACACCATTTACAACATTTAATATTTTTTTATTAAGTAGAAGATTCTATGAAGGAAGGGAAAAAGTCTCTTTGTGTTATAATGATGTTGATATTAACTAGGATTTTACTATTTTGATAGTAATTATATTGAAGAACTTTTGTGAAATTATTTGGTAAATTGTTTATTTGGAGTATGTCTAATTGTTTACTTTTAAATAACGTACCTAGTTTTTAATGGATATTAAGTATGATTTGATAATATTATACAGTGATAAATGTTCAACAAATATTAAATTGACAAATTGGTTTTTATAGAAGATAACTTCATAGTGTATAAGTGTATCGGGATTCCCACTAAAATGCTCCCCAAAAATAGGTGTTGAGGTTTCACACCTATCTTGAAGATTTTGTTGAGATTTTACTGATATCCTACAACCCCTGAGATCATATAACCCATCCTAATTTCGGTTGACCTAGCCCCTGATATCCTACAACCCACCCCAATTCGTGTTTACCTAATATGTAGGTAGACACAAATTATATATATATATCATTAGCTTCTCAAGACATCCTCAGCCTATCATGTTCTTACCTAAGTATCTGATGCCAATTTATGTCTCAAGTAATATAGTTATTGATTGCTGATCTTCAGTACTATCGATCGTTCAGGTAATGTAACCTACTTGCAGTGTAACTTTAGTGGTTGAGAATAACATCCCAAGGATCTGCAAAACCTTGGATTTGTTTGTTTATATTGAAGAATGGAATCATTAAAGGAAATTCAGTTTTAGATTTTAATTTGTTTTTGGGTATCAAAAGGTTGTATCAAAAAGAGTGTAATACCCCCTGATTTAATTTTTTTGAATTCTGCTGGAAAATACTTTGATTGTTATTTTATTATTTTTTGACAGGAGGTCAAGAAAAAAACATTTTTTGTAATAAAACATTCCTTATTAATCAAAATTGTTGAAGGAGAACACAAGTGGAAATTGTTGTTAAAAGAGTGTTCGCAGACCCACAAGAGGGAAATGACAAGTGGCTAATACCACCGAGTGAGAACTCGAGATCATAGGAGGCATCATCCCCAAAAATCAAGTATGCACTCCTAGTTGAGTTGCTGAAGAGAAGGAGGCTCATAAATGACCAAGTCCTAGGCAAAATACTATTTAATAGTATGTCCATGAGCAGCAACAGGCTAGCATTGGATGGGGATTAACATCTGAGTAACGCAATAGATGGCGCATTAAGATATTTTGCTCTTGTGGTTCAACGAACAGACTCGTGGGTTTTGGAGCAAGTAAATTGGACGCTCTGGGAGTTGGTTGGGAGGAACAACTTCTCCACTTGTGTTTTCCGAGCGTTGGTGCCAGGTTCCTACTCTATTTTCTTATGAATGATTCTAGTTGCAGTTGGATGTATATGTGAATTGTTAAATTGCAGTTACCTATCCAGAAAGTACTGTTTATGCATTTCTGTAAAACCATTATCCATGTTTCTTTTATCAGAGATCTGTAAAATGATAGTATCGTAGTAATTAATATTTTTCTCTGAGCATAATTCTGTAGAGTTGGTTATTGTTGGTTTGTTATGGATCGGTTTCAATACTTGAATGATTTTAAATTTATGAGTTTGCATATTAACGGAATGAATCCTATGTTTTTAACTGTAGCATGTATTCCTACATTTATCTAAGTTTTCTTGTTTGTATCGATCTCGTCAATCTTTCCTAACTTTTCTTCCCGAGTTGGGAATGTCGATTGAGATGATAATGTTGGTTTAGAGTATACTTCTGTAAGTATTCCAATTGAAATACTTTTACATAAGAGAAACCCCTAATTTATTGATTAAATACCAAAATCAACTTAGCGCAGTTAGGGTCCCGACTGTTAGTCATGATTCAGATGACGGATTAAAGAATGGATACAGACATCAAGTTAATATTCATATCAGTGTTAACTTACAGTGATTGAAACCCCAAATCCAAAACCAAAAACCCTTGAATTCACAGTTAAACATTGATCCACAAAACTAGAATTTTAACGGTCCAGATCTAACCCGACAGTTCACAGAAGTGCGGAAGACAACTCTGTGGAAGTTCTGAAGAGTTGATAGGAAACTAGAATTCTGCAATCCGTAGGGTTAGATGTTGATTTCCAAATTTAGAAGATCAACGGTCTAGATCTAATCCGCAAAGAAGATCAACGACTGATGATAGTCGCAAAGTTTCATTGGGAATCCATACAAGAATTCAAATCAATGGTCATGATTAAATCCATAAAAGAGATTGACGGTTAATAGAGGCCGCGGAAGGCGGAAGGCGGGAAACAGGAAAAAGACAAGGTAAAGTGTTAAGTTTTTCGAAGTCCGATTTCCGTATCAACAAGATCGACGGTCAAGGTTGTTTTTCGCAAGGATCAATGGTGCGGAAATCCGAAATATCAAGAGATCGTTTCATGAAGTTTATGACTTCCGAGGTTCGCAGCAGAAGGCGGAAATCCGAAAGATCAAGTGATCGTTTCCGACTACCGATGTCTGCAGCGGAAGGCGGAAATCTGAAAGATCAAGTAATCATTTCATGAAGTTCCTGACTTTCGAGGTCTGCAGCGGAAGGCGAAACGTGGAAGGCATAAATCCGAAAGACCAAGTGATTGTTTCATGAAGTTCTGACTTCCGAGGCCCATAGCGAAAGGCAGAGAGCCGAAAGATCAAGTGATCATTTCATGAAGTTTCTGACTTCCAAGGTCTGCAGCGAAAGGGGGAGAGCCAAAATATCAAGTTATCATTTCATGAAGTTTTTGACTTCCGAGGTCCGCAGCGGAAGGCAGAAAGGAGAAAAGTGGAAGGAGGAAATCCAAAAGATCAAGTGGTCATTTCATGAATTTTCTGACTTCTGAGGCCTGCAGCGGGAAGTGAAAAGAGGGAGACGAAAGGGCGAAAAGAGGAAGGCAGAAAGCCAAAAGTTCAAGCGATCGTTTCATGAATTTTTCGACTTTCGAGGTCTGCAGTGGAAGGCGAAAGGAAGAAAACTCAGTTTAGTGTAAAAATGTCTATTGTGGTTGCAGAATGGATTTATCAATGGTGGAACGACTGTTACAGGGGTCCTTACGCCCGAGGATGATTACACAAGGATGATTTTGACCATTGAAAATGGCTAGGTTGTCTTTTTTTGTTTTCATTCATAACAGTTGGGTATTTTATTAATGTGTCTACATATATATGGATATAGAGAATTTTTTTTTATATTTGATTTTTGAGGTTTGTTACATATGGTATCATAGCATGGTTTCAGCACTAGGCCTGAATAGGCTCATTACAAAACTTCTATAGAAAACAACAAACTAACTCATGTTTATTTTTGTCTTGAAAATTCTCTTACACAGCGAAGAGAAGTACACATATTTTTGCAGGAAATATGGCAAATGCGGGAATGTCTGCAGAAGAGGAACGTCACCCGGAACAACCTTTAAATGAAGAGGGTAATCTAAGGGATGGAGAGTTCTGGGTAGATTTAAATGAAAGTCAGGACAATAAATATGATTTAAAAAGGACTGTGAATGAACTAAGATCTAAATTAGGAAAGGTTAAGGAAGATAATGAGAGAATTCTGAAGGATCAAGAAGAATTGAACACTATCTTGTTAACAAAAATCCATAATGAAGAAAAAGATAAAATAACAATTTTGATCAGAAACTGCCAAAAACTGCCCCATACAATAAACATAAGAGTAGGAAGTTGGAATTTTCCAGCCATAACTCTGACACTTCAAGTGAAGAGTCAGTTAAACATCACAAAAAAACTCAAGAGTCAAGTGAAAGCGGTGACGAAAATAAAAAGAAGAAAAAGTACAGACCCTTTGAGGAAATCTATGGGGAGTTCAAAAAAATCAAACCACCCATATTTTTTAATGGGGAAATCGAGAAGGACAAGGAGGGAGAGGCCTGGTTGTCCAGTATGAAAAAATACTTCCAGATATATAATTACTCAGATGAGTTGAAAGAAAAAATGGCCATTTATAATCTGACCGAAAAGGTAGATATTTGGTGGCAAGATATAAAGAACGTTAAGGGTATAAAAGAAAGGTATGTAACCTGGAAAAATTTTAAGAAGTTGTTTAAAAGAAAATATTTATCTGAACAATATTATGAAGAAAAAGCCAAGGATTTTATGAACTAAGGTTAGGGGCTATGACAATGAAAGAATTATGTAGTAAGTTCTTAAGCTTACTTCGTTATGTCCCCTACATAATTGCTGAGAAGCCCAAGATGCAGCGGTTCCTTAGTTGCCTGCCCCTCATGTTTAAAGAACGGATTGAATATGACAGTCCAAAGACATTGGAGGAAGCAATGAGGAAGGCAAACTTCTGTTTTGATCAAAATGAAAATAAAAGAGAAAGTACACCAGCTTGGAAAAATCAAAGGCCAAATAATTTTGATTCTAAAGGAAAACAAAATAAGTTCCATAAAAATAGGGGAAATAATCACAGAGGGTATCACGGTAATAATTACAAAGGTTTTAGACCTCAAGATTCTGCAGTATGCTCAATGTTCCTAATAAAAACCTAGCATAAAAAGAACTCTTAAAATGTTGAGAGTGTGGAGAGCAACACTACTTTAAAGAATGTCCATCAAGGAAGCAGAAGTTTAATGTCCACTCTATCCAGGAAGCAGTTACAGTTGGAGATATGGCCAGAAGCATGCCTAGAATCTGCACTGCACTGGAAAATCGGTAAGCAAACCACCAGACTTCCATGGTCGAAATTGAAGGTATGATAAACAATCAACCTATCTCATTCTTAATTGATCGAGGTGCAAGCCTGAGTTATATTTCACCTAGAGTAGTTGATTTAAGCAATTTGGTACCTGAAAATTTTGACAAGTGTTGGCTAGTATAGTTAGCCACAGGTACAAAAGGAAAGGTTACTGGTATTGTTAGAAATTTCAAGATAATGTTGAATGATTTCCTTACACATGTGAATGTAAATATATTGCCTTTAGGATCTTATGCTCTATTGATAGGAATGGATTGGATTGAATAGCATAAAGTTTTGCTAAACTATTTTGATAAAACATTTACATGTATTGGTAATAATGGAAATAATATAAAAGTGAAAGGAATTCCTAGGAAGTTAACCATCAAAGAAATATATGCTCTGCAAATGAAGAGATCAGTAAGAAAGGGATGTAAGTTATTCACAGTATATATAATGAATGATAAGGATACAATATAAAACCTAAACTGGAAGACATACCTATTTTAAAGGAGTTCGAAGATATTTTCCCAGAAGAAGTCCCTGGACTTCCTCCAAAAAGGGATATAGAATTCACAATTGAAATGATACATCGAGCGGTACCAACATCGAAATATCCATATCGAATGAACATAATCGAACTCACAGAATAAAAATCACAATTACAAGAACTAATTGATAAAATGTACATTCGACCCAGTGTGTCTCCCTGGGGAGCACCGGTCGTGTTTGTGAAAAAGAAATATGGTACACTAAGATTATGTATATATTACAGGAAACTAAATAAAATGACTATTAAAAAATGATATCTGCTTCAATGGATAGATGATCTATTCGATCAGTTCCACGGGGAAACTATATTTTCAAAGATAGATTTAAGGTCGGGTTATCATCAAGTACGAATAAAGGATGAAGACATTTTTAAAACAACATTTAAGACCTGTTACGGTCACTATGAGTTTGTCGTGATGCCCTTTGGGTTGACAAATGCATATGCTGCGTTCATGTGTTTAATGAACAACATTTTAAGTAACTACCTGGATAAGTTTGTGGTTGTATTCATTGACGACATATTAATTTACTTTAAGAATGAACAAGAACACAAAGAACATATAAGAATAGTTTTTCATGTTTTGAGAGAACAACAACTTTATGCAAAGTTCAGTAAGTGTGAATTTTTCAAAGACAAGATTCAGTACCTGGGACACGTAGTGTCCAAGGAGGGAATCTATGTCGACCGATAAAAAGTAAAGGCCATCAGGGAATGGTTGGTTCCTAAAAATGTATTTGACATCAGATCATTTATGGATACTACAAGAAGTTCATAGAAGGCTTTTCTAATATTGCATATCCCATAACTTCTTTACAAAAGAAAGGAAAACAGTTTGAGTGGATTAAAAAGTGCGAGGAAAGTTTTAACAAATTAAAACACCTACTAACCATCGCACTAATCTTAAAAATTGTTGATCCATTCAAGGATTTCGTCGTATGTACCGACGCTTGCAATGAAGGGTTAGGTGGAGTATTACTACAAGATAATTATGCGTATGAATCCAGAAAATTAAAAGATCATGAGAAGAATTATGCGACACATGATCTAGAACTCGCTGCTATAATTCACGCCTTAAAAAAGTGGTGACATTACTTAATTGGGAGAAAGTTTTTACTTATGTCAGACAACATAAGCCTTAAATATTTATTTGATCAACAAAATTTGAATGCAAGACAAGCCAAATGGTTGTGCTTTCTAAGCGAGTATGACTTCGAAATAAAACACATAAAGGGAAAAGAAAATAAAGTAGTAGATGCTTTGAGTCTCCATGCAAACTTTCTGTGTGCGAGCAACATCTATGAATCTGATCTAGGAGATCATATTTTAAGTACTGGAAATTCTGATGGGGAGTATCAGAAGTTAAAAGAAAAGACTGTTAAAAATGAGCAAGAACAAGTAAAAACAGACTTTAGCCTAAACCAACAAGGACTATTGTTGTTTAAAAACATAATGTATATACCTAACATAAAAGAAATTAAATTGACTGTCATGGATGAACTACATAAAAGACCATACTCGAGGTATCAGAAAATTATTACCATGATCAGAAAGGGCTTCTTTTTTCCAAACATGAAGAAGGAAGTGGATGAATACTTAGCTCGCTGCCTGGAATGTTAGCAAGTTAAAATAGAACATCAACATCCCACAGGATTATTGCAGCCACTACCCATTCCAGAATGGAAGTTGGAAACCATCAGTATGGATTTCATCACCAGATTGCCCAAGAATTTTAGACAACATGATTCCATCATGGTTTTGGTTGACAAATTAAGCAAAGCGGCTCATTTTATACCTACCAAATCTACCTACAAAGATGCTAATATTGCAGACATCTTCATGAAAGAAATATTCAGGTTACATGGCGTATCGAAGGTAATAGTCTTGGATAGAGACACAAATTTTACAGGTAACTTCTAGAAAGCCTTGTTTAAAGGCTTGGGTACCTAGTTAAATCTTAGTACTGCATATCATCCACAAACGGATGGGCAGATTACCTACACTTGGTTGAATTTGCTTATAACAATAATTTCCAAGTTTCTGTAGGTATGAGTCCATTTGAAATTTTATATGGGAATAAGTGTAATAATCCAATCTCATGGAGCAGTCCTGTTGATAGATTAATGTTAGGACCTGATTTATTAGAAGATATGGAACTAACCATGAAATAGGTACAACAAAACTTAAAGGCTTCCTAGGACAGGAAAAAAAGCTATGTTGACTTAAAAAGAACTCCTAGAGAGTTCCAGGTTGGTGATCATGTATACATAAAGGTAAAACCCAAGAAAAGTACCTTGAGTTTGGGCAAGTGCAAGAAATTTGCTCCCAAATATTGCGAGGCATTTGAAATTCTAGCTAAAGTAGGTTCGGTTGCATACCAGTTAGCCCTACCACCCAGATTAAAGTACATAATGTGTTTCATGTTTCTATATTGAAAAAATATGTTTATGAGGTTTCTCATGTGATTGACTGGAATGTGATCCAAGTAGAACCAGAGGGACAGTTCCAAGTGGGACCGGAGCGCATTCTCGACAGGAGAGAACTTTTACTCTGGAATTGTACCATCGAACAGATAAAGGTGCAATAGAAGCACCTTAGTCCGAAAGAAGCTACTTGGGAGCTAGAAAGTGATATGCAGGAGGCATATCCAGGATTATTCCAAGAGGTTAACATGGATGAATAAAAACAAAGATTATAACACCAAGGACGGTGTTATCTTTTAAGAGGAGGTGTATGTAATACCCCCTAATTTAATATTTTTGAATTCTTCTGGAAAATACTTTGATTATTATGTTATTATTTTTTGACAGGAGGTCAAGAATAAAACATTTTTGTAATAAAACATTCCTTATTAATAATTTTTTTTTATGGATAACACAAATGGAAATAGTTGTGGGTGAATCCACGGACCTGGGTAACACTTTTTGGCAAGCGCATTTTGGCAAAAAGGAAAAAACACACCTCGGTCGAGGGTTTAACAAGCCCTCGACCGAGGTTTTAATATCTCGGCCGAGGTTTTATCAAGCCCTCGACTGAGGTTCTTTTAAGCCCTCGACCGAGGTATTTACTAACCCTCGGTCGAGCTATTAAAACCTCAACTGAGGGTTAATAAATACCTCGGTCGAGGTAAATACCTCGACCGAGGTGCCTGTATTGAAAAAATTATAAATAGAGGCCGCGGGCCCCCACCGTTTGTTTCACAAAACGACACCATGACTTGAAAGCTCGACCGAGATATGAAGTGAGAGCGACCCTGAAGCAACCCAAGCACCCCGAAGCAACCCAACCTCGTCATGATGGCGTCGGACCCAAGAGGTAACACTTAAAATAATTGTTTTTCAATTGAAATGGAATTTAATTTTTTTTTTTAATAAATTTATAAAATTTATTTTAAAATATAGTAAATGTATGTTTTTATTATTTTCATGTTTAAAATGTGTACTGGCAAGCAGAAATGCTGCAGGATTTTTTAAATTTTTAGTTAAATTGAATCTTTTTGTTAATTTGTTATATATATATAAATTATGTCAACCGGTAGCGTTTATGCTACCGGTTTAATTTTGAAATGTGTTCCGGGCAAGCCGAAATGCTGCCCGATTTTTTTCAATCCTCTGTGAATTCATGGAGGATTGAAAAAAATCCATAAAACACCAACTAAACAAACCTATATGAACCATAGAGACAAATCACAACCAAGAACCACAATAGAGTTCCCTAGATCAATGATCTTCTCAATCAACTCAAGAACCACAATATAGTTCCCCTAGATCAATGATCTTCTCAATCAATTTAGGTATAGAGAAGGTA
>LPNX010438329.1:5309-72645 GCA_001517045.1 Pseudotsuga menziesii
TAAATTTTAATTTTGAGAAATTAGTCAAACGTGAAACTCCGTTCTGTAGTTTTTCTAAGGTTGGGCTTAAAGCGGGTGAAAATATTTCACAACGTCATGAAATTTCATGTGCAAGCTTGTCTATCAAATGGACATCCAAATCTATGAGAAAATTTCAATTCTGAGAAACTGTTCAAAAGTGAAACTCTATCGTGCGGTTTCACTAGGGTTGGGCTTAAAAGGGGTCAAAATAATAGCTTGGAATGTTGTAAAATTTGGGGTGCATGATGATTGTTTATCCAATGGGCATCCAAATCTATGATCAAGTTTCCATTCTAAGAAGTACGTCAAAAGTGAACCTCCATCGTACATTTTTGTTAGGGTTTGGCTTAAAGGAGTTGAAAATGTCACGTCCCCATCCATCAGACCGGCGAAGAGGACGCGACGAACACCAAATACAGCTGGGAAAATAGCCCCATGAACATGGATAGACATCAATGCTGATATTAAATTGCCTAAACATAATCCATAACATGATGCATAGANGCGATGAACACCAAATACAGCTGGGAAAATAGCCCCATGAACATGGATAGACATCAATGCTGATATTAAATTGCCTAAACATAATCCATAACATGATGCATAGATGCATAATTCTTCAATCATATAAAGTTACTCAATAATCAGCGGAAGCAAACACATATACATTTCCGGCATTGAACCTATTCATTATAATTAATTTGACCTCAATGTAATTGCAGAGATGAGAGAGCAGGATTACTTATCTTTGGATGATGAACCCCGCAACCACCTACGTCGCTGCAACGTTCCACCCAACCATAGGCCAGCGTGCTCATCAATCTCTCAGTAACACTGCCACCCCCGAGCTGGGCATGATTCCTCCAAGGATAAGGGTCAATGCAGGCTTACATATAACCGAGGGTCACAATCATCCAAACCAACACCGCTGGGTTTACCAGGCCTTCAACAATTGCCCAAGCCAGCACAGTCCGAAGACCAACCACTGCATTCCCGCAGCAAAACGATCCCTTCACAGCCCTATGAAGAAGGCAAAGACAACCAGGGATAATCCCAAACAAAAGATGAGCACAGCTCAAGTCCACCAGACAACACAGAGTTTTTCATGGCCCTAACGTGGCCAAAACAACTCAACAACAACCCAAAATCAGGGTGCACCAACAACCACAACCCCACAATGAATAACAAACAGCACTCCCAGCATAGCTGTGGGAGACTCAGCCAACGAAGCCTGTGCGTAGAGGACAAGGACGCAGTCCAAAATAGAAGAAGGGAACACACATGTACAGTCTGAAATTGAAGGAGGACAGACTCTCAACAACAATCAGAAATCATGGGAAGAACCACAGCAACCCAATTCGTGGGTGAAACCAATAGCAAGCCCGAATCACGGGTTAACTAACAGCAAGCAGAAAATGTGGATTAAAGCCACGATCATTCACATACCAGCAGAAATCGGGCTCCTTGAGGCCGTTTCATCTGCTCACTGCATGCACAACCAAGATGAGCCACGACTGGTGCGTGAGGAAGACGAACTAACCTCAGCCCACACGTTCCTTGTGAGCGTGAACAGCTCCCCTGAGCGCGAGGATGAACATACTTCGGCCCTGCGTGAGAGTGAACAGGCCCAATGGAGGAATGAACAGACCATGGAGGGGATCCTATGTCCGCGGGAGTGATGAGAATGAATTCAATGCAGTCATGGGTGGAGTGGGTGCGTGGGCAAGGGACGGACAGTCCTGCCACCCCACTCCCAAAGGCAATAACTGCCTCAACCACCATCCATAACTGGCCCCCCCCCCAACAATAAAACCAAGCCATTGAAGAGGTTGGAATAGGTTGGATGAGACAAAAAGGTGACAAATCAACAAGGTGGTAACACATGGGTTTCCCCCCCATAACCAAGGTTTGACATCCCCCACCCCTTATCCTTTGGAACCATGCCCTTTTCATTCCACGTTGCACTGTCGTAGCTGGTTGTGGTTTTAGTTTTATTTGATGTGCATGTTTACATGATGCCGAATTGTAATGTGCCAAATGACACGATAAACCATCGGCAACTATTCCCATTGTTGAAACATACATGACCAAATCGACGGTGGGGCTTTTTCCTTGAGCTCCTCACCATGATTAATTACATTTTATACATCATGCAAACGGGGTCAAAACCGGGGGTGTGACAGAAAATAACTCTGAACATCGTGAAAGTTG
The DNA here is from genome assembly GCA_001517045.1 of Pseudotsuga menziesii. Classification (NCBI taxonomy): domain Eukaryota; kingdom Viridiplantae; phylum Streptophyta; class Pinopsida; order Pinales; family Pinaceae; genus Pseudotsuga; species Pseudotsuga menziesii. The sequence goes on from LPNX010438329.1 coordinate 7,542, forward strand.
GCGTGCACACTTATCATCCAAATGCGCTTCAAAATATATGATCAAATTTTAATTCTGATAAATTTGTTAAAAGTGAAAATCCGTCATGCGTTTTCACAAAGGTTGGGGTTAAAGGGGGTGAAAATAGCTCGGAACGTCGCAAAAGTTGGAGTGCATGCTTGTCTATCAAATGGGCATCCAAATCTATGATCAAATTTCAATTGTGAGAAAATTGTCTATAGTGAAACTTCATCATGCATTTTCGATATAGTCGGCTTAAAGTGGGTCCAAATAGCACGAAACATTACAAAATTTATCGTGCACGCTTGTATATCAAACGGGTATCCAAATCTATGATCAAATTTTAATTCTAGGAATTTGGTCAAAAGTGAAACTCCATCATGCGGTTTGGCATGCACTCTTATCTACCAAATGGGCATCTAAATATATGATCATATTTCAATTCTAAGAACTTGGTCAAAGGAGAAACTTTATGGTGCGCTTTCACTGAGGTTGCACTTAAAGGGAGTGAAATAGCTCTGAACGTCGCGAAAGTTAGTGTGTACACTTTTTTATTGAACTAGTTACCTAAATCCACTTTCAAATTTCACTTATAGAAAAGTCAACAAAAGTGCATCTTTCCAACTATTGTTTGACCATCCTTGAATGAGGGACAAAATAGCTCCAAATCTCATAAAATTAGGTGTCCATGCCTATCTTTGAAATGGGTATCTAAATCTACTTTAAATTTTGAATTTTCAGAAAATGGAAAAAATGCAATGTTTTAGGCCTTGGTTTGACGAAGTTTGACCGAGGTCCAAAATGGCTCGCAATCCCAAAAAAATCTACATGTAGGGATTATCTCTCAAATGGGTACCTAAATATAGTTTCAAATTTCAATTTCGAGAAAGTCAAGAAGAGTGCATTTCTTAGAACTTGGCTTGACCAACCTTGACTAAGTGCCGAAATGGGTATCTAAATCTACTTTTAAATTTGATTTCTAAGAAATTGGACTTTTAGGGCTTGGTTTGACCAAGTTTAACCAAGGTCCAAAATAGCTCGAAATCCCCTGAAAGTGTGTATGCATGGTTATCTCTCAAAGGGGTACCTAAATTCTCTTTCAAATTTCAATTACAAGAAAGTCGAAAAAATAGCATCTCTTAGACCTTGGCTTGACCAACCTTAAATAATGACCAAAATAACTTCGAACATCGTGAAAGTTGGTGTGCACTGGTATCTACCAAATGCTAAGGTGAATCTACGATCAAATTTTAATTCTGAGAAATTAGTCAAAAGTGAAACTCTATTGTATGGTTTAGCTGAGGTTGGGATTCAAGGGGTGAAATATTTTGGAACATCTCGAAATTTCACGTGCATGCTTGTATATCAAATGGACATTCAAATCTATGATAAAATTTCAATTATAAGAAATTGCTCAAAAGTGAAACTTTCGTCATGCGTTTTCGCTAGGGTTGGGCTTAAAGGTTGTCAAAATAGCTTGGAACATTGCAAAAGTTGGCGTGCATTCTTGTTTAAATAATGAGCATCCAAATCTATGATCAAGTTTCAATTCTTATAAGTTGGCCAAAAGCGAAACTCTGTCATGCGGTTTTGTTAGGGTTTGGCTTAAAGGAGTCGAAAATAACTCTGAACATCATGAAAGTTGGAGAGCACTCTTATCTTCCAAATGCACATCTAAATCTATGATCAAATTTTAATTCTGAGAAATTTGTCAAGAGTGAACAAGTTTGGCATGCACATTTTTATATCAAATGGGTATCCAAATCGATGATTAAATTTCAATTTCGAGAATTTGGTCAAAAGTGAAACTCCATCATTCAATTTCACTAAGGTTTGGCTTAAAGGAGGGGAAAATGGGTACCTAAATTCTCTTTCAAATTTCAATTAGAAGAAAGACAAAAAAATAACATCTCTTAGACCTTTACTTGACCAACCTTGAATAACGACCAAAATAGCTCCGAACATAATTGAAAGTTAGCATGGAATCTTATCTACCAAATGCACCGATGAGTCTACAATTAAATTTTAATTTTGAGAAATTAGTGAAACGTGAAACTCTGCTGTGCGGTTTTACTAAGGTTGGGCTTAAAGGGGCTGAAAATATTTTGGAATGTCTCAAAAGTTTGCATGCACACTTGTTCATCAAATGGGCATCCAAATTTATGATCAAATTTAAATTCTAAGAAACTGCTCGAAAGTGAATCTCTTTCGTGCGGTTTCGACAGGGTTGAGGTTAAAGGGGGTCAAAATAAATCGAAACGTCGCAAAATTTGGGGTGCATGCTTGTCTATCTAATATGCATCCAAACCGATGATCAAGTTTTAGTTCTGAGAATTTGGTCAAAGCTGAGACGACATCTTACATTTTTGTTAGGGTTTGGCTTAAAGATGCCGAAAATAGCTCTCAACATCGTGAAAGTTGGCATGCACTCTTATCTTCCAAATGCGCATTTAAATCAATGACTAAATTTTAATTCCAAGAAATTGGTTAAAAGTGAAACTCCATTGTGCATGTTTTTATGTGTGCCTCTTAAATTGGTATCTAAATCTACTTTTAAATTTGATTTGTAAGAAATTGGAAAAAAGTGCAACCTTTTCAGCCTTGGTTCGACCAAGTTTGACCAAGGTCCAAAATAGCTTGAAATCCCCTGAAAGTGTGTATGCATGGTTATCTCTTAAATGGGTACCTAAATTCTCTTTCAAATTTCACTTACAAGAAAGTCGAAAAAATAGCATCTCTTAGACTTTTGCTTGACCAACCTTGAATAATGGCCAAAATAACATCGAACATCATGAAAGTTGGTGTGCACTATTATCTACCAAATGCTAAGATAAATCTACGATTAAATTTTTGCTAGATTTGGGCTCGAATGGGTCCAAATAGCTTGCACCATTGCAAACGTTGGTGTGCACGTTCTTATATCAAATGGGCATCCAAATCTATGATCAAATTTCGACTCCAAGAATTTGGTCAAAAGTGAAACTCCATCATTCGATTTCGCTAAGGTTTCGCTTAAAGGAGGGGAAAATGGCTTTGAGAAATTGTAAACATATGCAACCTTTTAGGGCTTGGTTTCACCAAGTTTTCCTAAGGTCCAAAATAGCTTGAAATCCCCTGAATGTTTGTATGCATGGTTAGCTCTCAAATGGGTACCTAAATTCTCTTTCAAATTTCATTTACAAGAAAGCTGAAAAAATAACATCTCTTAGACCTTTACTTGAACAACCTTGAATAACGACCAAAATAGCTCCGAACATCATGAAAGTTAGCATGCACTCTTATCTACCAAATGTGTCGATAAATCTACGATTAAATTTTAATTTTGAGAAATTAGTCAAACGTGAAACTCCGTTGAGCAGTTTTGCTAAGGTTGGGCTTAAAGGGGGTGAAAATATTTTGGAATGTCTCAAAAGTTTGCATGCATGCTTGTTCATCAAATGGGCATCCAAATTTATGATCAAATTTAAATTCTAAGAAACTGCTTGAAAGTGAAACTCCGTCATGCAGTTTCGATAGGGTTGGGCTTAAAGGGGGCAAAATGGCTCGAAATGTCATGAATGTTGGTGTGCATGCTTGTCTATCCAATATGCATCCAAACATATGATCCGGTTTCAATTTTGAGAATTTGGTCAAAGCTGAGACTGCATCATGCAGTTTTGTTTGGGTTTAGCTTAAAGATGCCGAAAATAGCTCTCAACATCGTGAAAGTTGGCATGCACTCTTATTTCCCAATGCGCACTTAAATCTATGATTAAATTTTAATTCCAATAAATTGGTTAAAAGTGAAACTCCGTCGTGCACGTTTTTATGTGTGCCTCTTAAATGGGTATCTAAATCTACTTATAAATTTTATTTCTAAGAAATTGGAAAAAAGTGCAACCTTCTAGTCCTTGGTTTGACCAAGTTTGACCAAGGTCCAAAATAGCTCGAAATCCCCTGAAAGTGTGTATGCATGGCTATCTCTCAAATGGGTACCTAAATTCTCTTTCAAATTTCACTTACAAGAAAGTCAGAAAAATATGATCTCTTAGACCTTTGCTTGACCAACCTTGAATAATACCCAAAATAACTTCGAACATCATGAAAGTTGGTGTGCACTGTTATCTACCAAATGCTAAGATAAATCTACGATCAAAATTTAATTATGAGAAATTAGTCAAAAGTGAAACTTTGTTGTATGGTTTTGCTGATGTTGGGATTAAATGGGGTGAAATATTTTGGAATGTCTTGAAATTTCACGTGCACGCTTGTCTATCAAATGGACATTCAAATCTTTAATCAAATTTCAATTATAAGAAACCACTCAAAAGTGAAACTTTGTCATGCATTTTCGCTAGGGTTTGGCTTAAAGGAGTCATAAATAACTCAGAACATCATGAAAGTTGGTGTGCACTCTTATCTTCCAAATGCACAGCTAAATCTATCATCAAATTTTAATTCCGAAAAATTTGTCAAGAGTGAATCTCTGTCATGCGGTTTCGCTAAGAATGGGGTTACATGGGGTGAAAATAGCTCAAAACGTCGCGAAAGTTGGAGTGCACGGTTATCTATCAAATGGGCATCTAAATCTATGATCAAATTTCAATTCTGAGAAATTAGTCAGAAGTGAAACTCCGTCGTTCATTTTAGCTAGAGTTGGGCTCGAAGGGGTCCAAATATCTCAGACCATTGCAAAAGTTGGCGTGCATGTTTATATATCAAACGGGCATCCAAATCTATGATCAAATTTAAACTACAAGAATTTGGTCAAAATTGAAACTCCATCATTTGATTTCGCTAAGGTTTGGCTTCAACAAAAAATTACAAACTTTTAGACCTTGGTTTGACCAAGTATGGACAAATTTGAATTCTGAGAAACTGCTCAAAAGTGAAACTCTGTCGTGCGGTTTCACTAGGGTTGGGCTTAAAAGGGGTCAAAATAATTGCTCGAAACGTTGCAAAATTTGGCGTGCATGATTGTTTATCCAATGGGCATCCAAATCTATAATCAAGTTTATATTCTAAGAAGTAACATCAAAAGTGAAACTCGATCGTACAATTTTGTTAGGGTTTGGCTTAAAGGAGCTCAAAATAACTAGGAACATCATGAAATTTGGCGTGCACACTTATCATCCAAATGCACATCAAAAGAAATGATCAAATTTTAATTCCGAGAAATTTGTAAAAAGTGAAACTCTGTTGTGCGGTTTCACAAAGGTTGGGGTTAAAGGGGGTGAAAATAGCTCGAAACGTCACGAAAGTTTGAGTGCATGCTTGCCTATCAAATGGGCATCCAAATCTATGATCAAATTTCAATTGTGAGAAAATTGTCAAAAGTGAATCTTCGTCATGTATTTTTGGTAGAGTTCAGCTTAAAGCAGGTCCAAATAGCTCAAAACATTGTGAAATTTGGAGTGCACGCTTGTATATCAACCGGGCATCCAAATCTATGATCAAATTTCAATTTTGGGAATTAGGTCAAAAGTGAAACTCCATCATGCGATTTCACTAAGGTTTGGCTTAAAGGAGGGAAACAGAGCTCTGAACATCACTAAATTTGGTAGGCACTCTTATCTACCAAATGGGCATCTAAATCTATGATAATATTTAAATTCTAAGAAATTGGTAAAAAGAGAAACTTTATCGTCGCTTTCGCTAAGGTTGCACTTAAAGAGAATGAAATAGCTCGAAACGTCACGAAAGTTAGCATGTACGCTTGTTTATTGAAATGGGTACATAAATCTACTTTCAAAATTCACTACTTAAAAAGTCAACAAAAGTGCATCTTTTCAGCTTTTGTTTGACATTCCTTGAATGAGGGCCAAAATAGCTCCAAATAGCATAAAATAGGTGTCCATGCCTATCTTTGAAATGGGTATCTAAATCTACTTCAAAATTTGAATTTTAAGAAAAAGTGAAAAATGCAACGTTTTAGGCCTTGGTTTGACAAAGTTTGATTGAGGTCCAAAATGGCTCGCAATCCCAAAAGAATCTACATGTAGGGATTATCTCTCAAATGGGTACCTAAATGCAGTTTCAAATTTCAATTTCAAGAAAGTCAAGAAAAGTGCATTTCCTAGTGACTTGGTTTGACCAACCTTGATTAAGTGCCGAAATGGGTATCTAAATCTACTTTGAAATTTGATTTCTAGGAAATTGGGCTTTTAGGCCTTGGTTTGACCAAGTTTGACCAAGGTCCAAAATAGCTCGAAATCCCCTGAAAGTGTGTATGCATGGTTATCTCTCAAATGGCTACCTAAATTCTCTTTCAAATTTCAATTACAAGGAAGTCAAAAAAATAACATCTCTTAGACCTTTGCTTGATCAACCTTAAAAAATGACCAAAATAACTTCAAACATAGTGAAATTTGGTGTGCACTGGTATCTACCAAATGCTAAGATAAATCTACGATCAAATTTTAATTCTGAGAAATTAGTCAAAAGTGAAACTTTGTTGTATGGTTTTGCTGTGGTTGAGATTAAAGGGGTGAAATATTTTGGAATGTCTCAAAATTCACGTGCACGCTTGTATATCAAATGGGCATTCAAATCTATGATCAAATTTCAATTATAAGAAACTGCTCAAAAGTGAAACTTCGTCATGCGTTTCCGCTAGGGTTGGACTTAAAGGTGGTCAAAATAGCTTGGAACATTGCGAAAGTTGGTGTGCATGCTTGTTTATCCAATGGGCATCCAAATCTATGATCAAGTTTCAATTGTTAGAAGTTGGTCAAAGGAGAAACTCGATCATGCGATTTTGTTAGGGTTTGGCTTAAAGGAGTCAAAAATAACTCTAAACATCATGAAAGTTGGTGTGCACTCTTATCTTCCAAATGCACATTTAAATCTGTGATCAAATTTTAATTCCGAGAAATTTGTCAAGAGTGAAACTCTGTCATGTGGTTTCGTTAAGATTGGGGTTAAAGGGGGTGAGAATAGCTCAAAACATCGTGTAAGTTGGAGTGCACGGTTATCTATCAAACAGGCATCCAAATCTATGATCAAATTTCAATTCTGAGAAATTGGTCAGAAGTGAAATTCCGTCATGCATTTTCGCTATAGTTGGGCGCGAAGGGGTCCAAATAGCTTAGACCATTATAGAAGTTGGAGTGCATGTTTTTATATCAAACATGCAGACAAATATATGCTCAAATTTCAACTCCGAGAATTTGGTCGAAATTGAAACTCCATCATTCGATTTCGCTAAGGTTTGGCTTAATGGAAAAAGTTCAAGCTTTTAGGCCTTAGTTTGACCAAGTATGAGCAAATTTGAATTCTGAGAAACTACTCAAAAGTGAAACTCTGTCATGTGGTTTCACTAGGGTTGGGCTTAAAAGGGGTCAAAATAATAGCTCAAAACGTTGCACAATTTGGCGTGCATGATTATTTATCCAATGGGTAGCCAAATCTATAATCAAGTTTCTATTCTAAGAAGTACGTCAAAAGTGAAACTTGATCATACAATTTTGTTAGGGTTTGGCTTAAAGGAGCTGAAAATAACTATGAACATCGTGAAATTGGGCGTGCACACTTATGATCCAAATGCGCATTAAAAGAAATGATGAAATTTTAATTATGACAAAAATTGTAAAAAGTGAAACTCCGTTGTGTGGTTTCGCAAAGGTTGGGGTTAAAGGGGGTGAAAATAGATCTGAACGTTGTGAAAGTTGGAGTGTGTGCTTGTCTATCAAATGGGCATCCAAATCTATGATCAAATTTCAATAGCGAGAAAATTGTCAAAAGTGAAACTTTGTTGTGCATTTTTGCTACAGTTCGACTTAAAGCGGGTCCAAATAGCTCGAAACATTGAAAAATTTAGCATGCACGCTTGTATATCAACCAAGCATCCAAATCTATGATCAAATTTCAATTCTAGGAATTTGGTCAAAAGTGAAACTCCATCATGTGGTTTCACTAAGGTTTGGCTTAAAGGAGGGAAAAAGAGCTCTGAATAACACTAAATTTGCAATGCACTCTTATCTACCAAATGGGCATCTAAATCTATGATCATATTTCAATTCTAAGAAATTGGTCAAAAGAGAAACTTTATCGTGCGCTTTCGCTAAGGTTGCACTTAAAGTGAGTGAAATAGCTCGGAACATCGTGAAAGTTAGAGTGTACGCTTGTTTATTGAAATGGGTACATAAATATACTTTCAAGATTCACTTCTTAAAAAGTCAACAAAAGTCCATCTTTTCAGCTTTTGTTTGACCATCCTTGAATGCGAGCCAAAAATAGCTCCAAATAGCATAAAATAGGTGTCCATGCCTATCTTTGAAATGGGTTAGGCTTACTCCGTTGTGCGGTTTTACTAAGGTTGGGCTTAAAGGGGGTGAAAATATTTTGGAATGTCTCAAATGTTTCCATGCACGCTTGTTCATTAAATGGGCATCCAAATTTATAATCAAATTTAAATTCTAAGAAACTACTCGAAAGTGAAACTCCTTCGTGCGGTTTCAACGGGGTTGGGCTTAAAAGGGGTCAAAATAGGTCGGAAGGTCGCGAAAGTTGGCGTGCATGCTTGTCTATCCAATATGAATCCAAACCTATGATCAGGCTTCAATTATGAGAATTTGGTCAAAGCTGAGACTGCATCTTGTAGTTTTGTTAGGGTTTGGCTTAAAGATGCCAAAAATAGCTCTCAACATTGTGAAAGTTGGCATGCACTCTTATCTTCCGAATGTGCATTTAAATCAATGATTAAATTTTAATTCCAAGAAATTGGTTAAAAGTGAAACTCCATCGTGCACGATTTTATGTGTGCCTCTTAAATGGTGGGTATCTAAATCTACTTTTAACTTTGATTTCTAAGAAATTGGAAAAAGTGCAACCTTTTAGGCCTTGGTTTGACCAAGTTTAACCAAGTTCCAAAATAGCTCGAAATCCCCTGAACGTGTGTATGCATGGTTATCTCTCAAATGGGTACCTAAATTCTCTTTCAAATTTCACTTACAAGAAAGTCGAAAAAATAGCATCTCTTAGACCTTTGCTTGACCAACCTTAAATAATGATCAAAATAACTTCGAACATCATGAAAGTTGGTGTGCACTGTTATCTACCAAATGCTAAGATAAATCTACGATCAAATTTTAATTTTGAGAAATTAGTCAAAAGTGAAACTCTGTTGTATGATTTTGCTAAGGTTGGGATTAAAGGGGGTGAAATATTTTGGAATGTCTCGAAATTTCGTGTGCACGCTTATCTATCAAATGGACATTCAAATCTATGATCAAATTTCAATTATAAGAAACTGCTCAAAAGCGAAACTTCATCATGCGTTTTCGCTAGGCTTCGGCTTAAAAGTGGTCAAAATAGCTTGAAGCGTTGTGAAAGTTAGTGTGCATGCTCGTTTATCTAATGGGCATCCAAGTATATGAACAAGTTTCAATTCTTAGAAGTTGGTCAAAAGCGAAACTCCATCGTGCAGTTTTGTTAGGGTTTTGCTTGAAGGAGTCAAAAATAACTCTGAACATCATGAAAGTTGGCCTGCACTCTTATCTTCTAAATCCACATCTAAATCTATGATCAAATTTTAATTCTGAGAAATTTGTCAAGAGTGAAATTCCGTCATGCGGTTTTGCTAAGATTGGGGTTACAAGGGGTAAGAATAGCTCAGAACGTCACGAAAGTTGGAGTGCACGGTTATCTATCAAACGGGCATCCAAATCTATGATCAAATTTCAATTCTAAGAACTTAGTCAGAAGTGAAACTCCATCGTTCATTTTCGCTAAAGTTGGGCTCGAAGGGCTCCAAATAGCTCAGACCATTGCAAAAGTTGGCATGCACGTTTTTATATCAAGCGGGCATTCAAATCTATGATCAAATTTTAACTCTAAGAATTTGGTCAGAACTGAAACTCCATCATTCGATTTCGCTAAGGTTTGGCTTGAAGGAAAAAGTGAAAGCTTTTAGGCCTTGGTTTGACCAAGTATGAGCAAATTTGAATTCTGAGAAACTGCTCAAAAGTGAAACTCTAGCATGCGGTTTCACTTTGGTTGGGATTAAAAGGGGTAAAAATAATAGCTTGAAACGTTGCAGAATTTGGCATGCATGATTGTTTATCCAATGGACATCCAAATCTATAATCAAGTTTCTATTCTAAAAAGTATGTCAAAAGTGAAACTCGATCGTACAATTTTTTTAGTGTTTGGCTTAAAGGAGCTGAAAATAACTATGAACATTGTGAAAGTTGGCCTGCACACTTATCATACAAATGCGCATCAAAAGAAATGATCAAATTTTCATTTCGAGAAATTTTGTAAAAAGCGAAACTCCATTGAGCGGTTTCACAAAGGTTGGGGTTAAAGGGGGTGAAAATAGCTCGGAACGTCATGAAAGTTGGAGTGCATCCTTGTCTATCAAATGGGCATCCAAATCTATGATCAAATTTCAATTGCGAGAAAATTGTCAAAGTGAAACTTCGTCGTGCATTTTCACTACAGTTCGACTTAAAGCGGGTCCAAATAGCTCGAAACATTGCAAAATTTAGCATGCACGCTTGTATATCAACCAGGCATCCAAATCTATGAAAGTTCGTGTGCATTGTTATCTACCAAATGTTAAGATAAATCTACGATCAAATTTTAATTCTTAGAAATTAGTCAAAAGTGAAACTCTGTTGTATGGTTTAGATGAGGTTGGGATTAAAGGGGGTGAAATATTTTGGAACATCTCAAAATTTCGCGTGCACGCTTGTTTATCAAATGGGCATTGAAACCTATGATCAAATTTCAATTATAAGAAACTACTCAAAAGTGAAACTTTGTCATGCGTTTTCGCTAGGGTTGGGCTCAAAGATGGTCAAAATAACTTGGAACGTTGAAAAAGTTGGCATGCATGCTTTTTTATCTAATGGGCATCCAAATCTGTGATTAAGTTTCAATTCTTAGACGTTGGTCAAAAGTGAAACTCCATCGTGCGGTTTTGTTAGGCTTTGGCTTAAAGGAGTCAAAAATAACTCTGAACATCATGAAAGTTGGCATGCACTCTTATCTTCCAAATGCACATCTAAATCTATGATCAAATTTTAATTTCGAGAAATTGGTCAAGATTGAAACTCCATCATGTGGTTTCTCTAAGATTGGGGTTAAAGGGCATGAAAATAGCTCAAAACGTCATGAAAGTTGGAGTGCACGGTTATCTATCAAACAGGCATCCAAATCTATGATCAAATTTCAATTCTAAGAAATTGGTCAGAAGTGAAACTCCGTCGTGCATTTTTTCTAGAGTTGGACTTGAAGGGGTCCAAATAGCTCGGACCATTGCAAAAGTTGGCGTGCACATTTCTATATCACGTGGGCATCCAAATCTATGATCAAATTTCAACTCTGAAAATTTGGTCAAAAGTGAAACTGCATCATTCGATTTTGCTAAGGTTTGGTTTAAAGGAGGGGAAGATGGCTGAGAAATTGGAAATAAATGCAACCTTTTAGGCCTTGGTTTCAACAAGTTTTCCTAAGGTCCAAAATAGCTCGAAATCCCCTGAAAGTTTGTATGCATGGTTATCTCTGAAATGGTTACCTAAATTCTCTTTCAAATTTCAATTACAAGAAAGCAGAAAATATAACATCTCTTAGACCTTTACTTGACCAACCTTGAATAACGACCAAAAAAGATCCGAACATCATGATAGTTAGCATGCACTCTTATCTACCAAATGCATTGATAAATCTAGGATTAAATTTTAATTTTAAGAAATTAGTCAAAACTGAAACTCCGTTGTGCAGTTTTGCTAAGGTTGGGCTTAAAGGGGATGAAAATATGTTACAACATCATTAAATTTCATGTGCAAGCTTGTCTATCAAAATGACATCCAAATCTATAACCAAATTTCAATTCTGAGAAACTGCTCAAAAGTGAAACTATGTCGTGCGGTTTCAATAGTGTTGGGCTTAAAAGGGGTCAAAATAATAGCTCGGAATGTACCAAAATTTGGTGTGCATGATTGTTTATCCAATGGGCATCCAAATATATGATTAAGTTTCCATTCTAAGAAGTACATCAAAACTGAACCTCCATTGTACAATTTTGTTAGGGTTTGGCTTAAAGGAGTTGAAAATAACTCTGAACATCGTGAAAGTTGGTGTGCACACTTATCATCCAAATGTGCATCAAAAGATATGATCAAATTTTAATTTCGATAAATTTGTAAAAAGTGAAACTCCGTCTTGTGGTTTCGTAAAGGTTGGGGTTAAAGGGGGTGAAAATATCTAGGAACATCGCGAAAGTTGGAGTGCACGCTTGTCTATCAAATGGGCATCCAAATCTATGATTAAATTTCAATTGCATGAAAATTGTCAAAAGTGAAACTTCGTCGTGCATTTTCGCTATAGTTCGGCTTAAAGCGGGTCCAAATAACTTGAAACATTACAAAATTTCGTATGAACGCTTATATATCAATCGGGTATCCAAATCTATGATCAAATTTCAATTCTGGGAATTTGGTCAAAAGTGAAACTCCTTAATGCGGTTTCGCTAAGGTTTAGCTTAAAGGAGGGAAAAAGAGCTCTGAACATCACTAAATTTGGCATGCACTCTTATCTACCAAATGGGCATCTAAATATATGATCATATTTCAACTATAAGAAATTGGTCAAACGAGAAAGTTCATCATGCGCTTTCGCTAAGGTTGCACTAAAAGGTAGTGAAATAGCTTAGAACATCGTGAAAGTTAGTCTGTACACTTGTTTATTGAAATGGGTACCTAAATCCACTTTCAAATTTCACTTCTGAAAAAGTCAACAAAATTGCATATTTTCAACTTTTGTTTGACCATCCATGAATGAGGGCCAAAATAGCTCCAAATCTCATAAAAATAGGTGTCCATGCCTATCTTTGAAATGGGTATCTAAATCTACTTTAAATTTGAATTTTCAGAAAATGGAAAAAATGCAACGTTTTAGGTCTTGGTTTGATGAAGTTTGATTGAGGTTCAAAATGGCTCACAATCGCAAAAAAATCTACATGTAGGGATTATTTCTCAAATGGGTACCTAAATACAGTTTCAAATTTCAATTTTGATAAAGTCAAGAAAAGTGCATTTCTTAGAACTTGGTTTGACGAAGTCTAACCGAGGTCCAAAATGGCTCACAATCCCAAAAAAATCTACATGTAGGGATTGTCTCTCAAATGGGTACCTAAATACAGTTTCAAATTTCAATTCCGATAAAGTCAAGAAAAGTGCATTTCTTAGAACTTGGTTTGACCAACCTTGACTAAGTGTCGAAATGGGTATCTAAATCTACTTTTAAATTTGATTTCTAAGGAATTGGGCTTTTAGGCCTTGGTTTGACCAAGGTTGACGAAGGTCCAAAATAACTTCGAACATCGTGAAAGTTGGTGTGCACTGGTATCTACCAAATGCTAAGATAAATCTACGATCAAATTTTAATTCTGAGAAGTTAGTCAAAAGTTAAACTCTGTTGTATGGTTTTGCTGAGGTTGGGATTAAAGGGGTGAATTATTTTGGAACGTCTCAAAATTTCGCGTGTACGCTTATCTATCAAATGGGCATTCAAATCTATGATTAAATTTCAATTATCAAAAACTGTTCAAAAGTGAAACTTCGTCATGTATTTTTGCTAGGGTTGGGCTTAAAGGTGGTCAAAATAGCTTGGAACGTTGCGAAAGTTCATGTGCATGTTTGTTTATCTGATGGGCATCCAAATCTATGATCAAGTTCAATTCTTAGAAGTTGGTCAAAAGCAAAACTCCATCATGCGGTTTTGTTAGGGTTTGGCTTAAAGGAGTCGAAAATAACTCTGAACATCATGAAAGTTGGCGTGGACTCTTATCTTCCAAATGCACATCTAAATCTATGATCAAATTTCAATTATGAGAAACTGCTCAAAAGTGAAACTCTATCATGCGGTTTTCACTAGGGTTGAGCTTAAGAGGGGTCAAAATAATAGCTCGAAATGCTGCAAAATTTGGCGTGCATGATTTTTTATCCAATGGGCATCCAAATCAATGATCAAGTTTCCATTCTAATAAGTACGTCAAAAGTGAACCTCGATCATATTGTTTTGTTAGGGTTTGGCTTAAAGGAGCTAAAAATAACTCTGAACATCGTGAAAGTTGGTGTGCACACTTATCATCCAAATGCGCATCAAAAGATATGATCAAATTTTAATTTCAATAAATTTGTAAAAAGTGAAACTTCGTTGTGCAGTTTCGCAAAGGTTGGGGTTAACGGGGGTGAAAATAGCTCACAACATCATGAAAGTGAAACTTCGATCAAATTTCAATTGTGAGAAAATTGTCAAAAGTGAAACTTTGTCATGCATTTTCGCTATAGTTCGGCTTAAAGCGGGTCCAAGCATATGAATTGGGCATCCAAATCTATGATCAAATTTCAACTTCGAGAATTTGGTCCAAATTGAAACTCCACCATGATTCGATTTCGCTAAGGTTTGGCTTAAAGTAAAAAGTGCAAGCTTTTAGGTCTTGGTTTGACCAAGTACGAGCAAATTTGAATTCTGAGAAACTGCTCAAAAGTGAAACTCTGTCATGCGGTTTCACTAGGTTTGGGCTTAAAAGGGGTCAAAATAATAGGTCAAAACATTGCAAAATTTGGCGTGCATGATTGTTTATCCAATGGGCATCCAAATATATAATCAAGTTTCTTTTATAAGAAGTACGTCAAAAGTGAAACTCGATCGTACAATTTTGTTAGGTTTTGACTTAAAGGAGCTGAAAATAACTATGAACATCGTGAAAGTATGCATGCACAATTATCATCCAAATGCGCATCAAAAGAAATGATCAAATTTTAATTCCAAGAAATTTGAAAAAAGTGAAACTCCGTTGTGCGGTTTTGCAAAGGTTGGGCTTAAAGGGGGTGAAAATAGCTTGGAACATCGTGAAATTTGGAGTCCATGCTTGTATATCAAATGGGCATCCAAATCTATGATCAAATTTCAATTGCCAGAAATTGTCAAAAGTGAAACTTTGTCATGCATTTTCGCTAGAGTTCGGCTTAAAGCGGGTCCAAATAGCTCGAAACATTGCAAAATTTGGTGTGCATGCTTGTATATCAACCCACCATCCAAATCTATGATCGAATTTCAATTTTGGGAATTTGGTCAAAAGTGAAACTCCATCATGCGGTTTCGCTAAGGTTTGGCTCTGAACATCACTAAATTTGGCATGCACTCTTATCTACCAAATGGGCATCTAAATCTATGATGATATTTCAATTCTATGAAATTGGTGAAAAGAGAAACTTTATCATGCACTTTAGCTAAGGTTGCACTTAAAGGGAGTGAAATAGCTCGGAACGTTGTGAAAGTTAGTGTGTATGCTTGTTTATTGAAATGGGTACATAAATCTACTTTCAAATTTCACGTCTTAAAAAGTCAACAAAAATGCATCTTTTCAGCTTTTGTTTGACCATCCTTGAATGAGGGCCAAAATAGCTCCAAATAGCAAATAAATAGGTGTCCATGCCTATCTTTGAAATGGGTATCTAAATCTACTTCAAAATTTGGATTTTAAGAAATCGGAAAATGCAACGTTTTAGGCCTTGGTTTGACAAAGTTTGATCGAGGTCCAAAAATGGCTTGCAATCCCAAAAAAATCTACATGTAGGGATTATCTCTCAAATGGGTACCTAAATACGGTTTCAAATTTCAATTTTGAGAAAGTCAAGAAAAGTGTATTTCTTTTAACTTGGTTTGACCAACCTTAACTAAGTGCCGAAATAACTTGAAATTCGCAAAAATATGTGTGCCTCTTAAATGGGCATCTAAATCTACTTTTAAATTTGATTTCTAAGAAATTGGAAAAAAGTGCAACCTTTTAGGCCTTGGTTTGACCAAGTTTTACCAAGGTCCAAAATAGCTCGAAATCACTTGAAAGTGTGTATGGATGGTTATCTCTCAAATGGGTATCTAAATTCTCTTTAAAATTTCAATTACAAGAAAGTCGAAAAAATAGCATCTCTTAGACCTTTGCTTGACCAACCTTGAATAATGACCAAAATAACTTCAAATATCGTGAAAGTTGGTGTGCACTGTTATCTACCAAATGTTATGATAAAACTACGATCAAATTTTAATTCTTAGAAATTAGTCAAAAGTGAAACTCTGTCATATGGTTTAGATGAGGTTGGGATTTAAGGGGGTGAAATATTTTGGAACGTCTCAAAATTTCGTGTGCACGCTTGTCTATCAAATGGGCATTGAAATCTATGATCAAATTTAAATTATAATAAACTACTCAAAAGTGAAACTTGATGATGCGTTTTTGCTAGGGTTGGGATTAAAGGTGGTCAAAATAGCTTGGAATGTTGCAAACGTTGGTGTGCATGCTTGTTTATCTAATGGGCATCCAAATCTATGATCAAGTTTCAATTGTTAGAAGTTGGTCAAAAGAAAAAATTGATCGTGCGGTTTTGTAAGGGTTTGGCTTAAAGGAGTCGAAAATAACTCTGAACATCATGAAAGTTGGCATGCACTCTTATCTTCCAAATGCACATCTAAATCTATGATCAAATTTTAATTCCGAGAAATTGGTCAAGAGTGAAACTCCATAATGTGGTTTCTCTAAGATTGGGGTTACAGGGGGTGAAAATAGCTCAAAACGTCATGAAAGTTGGAGTGCACGGTTATCTATCAAACGAGCATCCAAATCTATGATCAAATTTCCATTCTAAGAAATTGCTCAGAAGTGAAACTCCGTCGTGCATTTTCGCTAGAGTTGGGCTCGAAGGGGTCCAGATAGCTCGGACTATTGCAACAGTTGGCATGCACATTTTTATATCAAACGGGCATCCAAATCTATGATCAAATTTCAACTCCGAGAATTTGGTCAAAAGTGAAACTCCATCATTCAATTTTGCTAAGGTTTGGCTTAAAGGAGGGGAAAATGGCTCTAAGAAATTGGAAACAAATGCAATCTTTTAGGCCTTGGTTTCACCAAGTTTGCCTAAGGTCCAAAATAGCTCGAAATCCCCCGAAAGTTTGTATGCATGGTTATCTATCAAATGGGTACCTGAATTCTCTATCAAATTTCAATTACAAGAAAGCCGAAAAAATAACATCTCTTAGACCTTTACTTGACCAACCTTGAATAACGACCAAAATAGCTCCGAACATCATGAAAGTTAGCATGCACTCTTATCTACCAAATGCGCCGATAAATCTACGATTAAATTTTAATTTTGAGAAATTAGTCAAACGTGAAACTCCGTTGTCCGGTTTTGCTAAGGTTGGGCTTAAAAAGGGTACAAATATTTTGGAATGTCTCAAAACTTTGCATGCATACTTTTTCATCAAATGGGCATCCAAATTTATGATCAAATTTAAATTCCAAGAAACTTCTCAAAAGTGAAACTCCATCCTACGGTTTCGATAGGGTTGGGACTAAAGGGGGTCAAAATAGCTCAGAACATCGTGAAAGTTGGCATGCATGCTTGTTTATCCAATATGCATCCAAACCTATGATCAAGTTTAAATTCTGAGAATTTGGCCAAAGCTGAGACTGCATCGTGTAGTATTGTTAGGGTTTGGCTTAAAGATGTCGAAAATAGCTCAAGAGTGAAACTATGTCATGCGGTTTCGCTAATATTATGGTTAAATGGGGTGAAAACAGCTCAGAACGTTGTGAAAGTTGGAGCGCATGATTATCTATCATCAAATTTCAATTCTGAGAAATTGTTCAGAAGTGAAAATCCGTTGTCCATTTTCACTAGAGTTGGGCTCGAAGGGTTCCAAATAGCTCAAACCATTGTAAAAGTTGGTGTACACATTTTTATAACAAATGGGCATCCAAATCTTTGATCAAATTTCAACTTCAAGAATTTGGTCAAAAGTGAAACTCCATCATTCGATTTTGTTAAGGTTTGGGTTAAAGGAGGGGAAAATGCATCTGAGAAACCGGAAACAAATGCAACCTTTTAGGTCTTGGTTTCACCAAGTTTGCTTAAGGTCAAAAATAGCTCAAAATCCCTTGAAAGTTTCTATGCATGGTTATCTCGCAAATGGGTGCCTAAATTCTCTTTCAAATTTCAATTACAAGAAAGCCAAAAAAATAACATCTCTTAGACCTTTACTTGACCAACCTTGAATAATGACCAAAATAGCTCTGAACATCATGAAAGTTAGCATGCACTCTTATCTACCAAATTTGCTGATAAATCTATGATTAAATTTTAATTTTGAGAAATTAGTCAAACGTGAAACTCCATTGTGCGGTTTTGCTAAGGTTGGGCTTAAAGGGGGTGAAAATATTTGGTAATGTTTCAAAAGTTTGCATGCACGCTTGTTCATCAAATGGGCATCCAAATTTATGATCATATTTAAATTCTAAGAAACTGCTCAAAAGTGAAACTCCGTCGTGCGGTGTCGAAAGCATTGGGCTTAAAGGCGGTCAAAATAGCTCAGAACGTCGTGAAAGTTGGCGTGCATGCTTGTCTATCCAATATGCATCCCAACCTATGATCAAGTTTCAATTCTGAGAATTTGGTCAAAGCTGAGACTCCATCGTGCAGTTTTGTTAGGGTTTGGCTTAAAGATGCTGAAAATATCTCTCAACATCATCAAAGTTGGCATGCACTCTTATCTTCCAAATGTGCATTTAAATCTATGATTAAATATTAATTCCAAGAAATTGGTTAAAAGTGAAACTCCGTTGTGCGGTTTTGCAAAGGTTGGGATTAAAGGGGGTGAAAATAGCTTGGAGTTTCGCAAAAATTGGAGTGCACGCTTCTCTATCAAATGGGCATCCAAATCTCTGATCAAATTTCAATTCCGAGAAATTGGTTAGAAGCGAAACTCCGTTGTACATTTTCGCTAGAGTTTGGCTCAAAGGGGTCCAAATAGCTCAGATCATTGTAAAAGTTAGTGTGCATGCTTGTATATCAAATGGGCATCCAAATCTATGATCAAATTTCAATTCTGGAAATTTGGTCAAAAGTGAAACTCCATCATGCAGTTTCGCTAAGGTTTGGCTTAAAGGAGGGAAAAAGAGCTCTGAACATCACTAAATTTGGCATGCGCTCTTATCTACAAAATGGGCATCTAAATCTATGATCATATTTAAATTTTAAAAAATAGGTCAAAAGAGAAAATTTATCGTGCGCTTTCTCTAAGGTTGCACTTAAAGGGAGTGAAATAACTGGGAACGTCACGAAAGTTAGCGTGTATGCTTGTTTATTGAAATGGGTACCTAAATCTACTTTCAAATTCCACTTTTGAAAAAGTCAACAAAAGTGCATCTTTTCAACTTTTGTTTGAGCATCCTTGAATGGGTGCCAAAATAGCTCCAAATCTCATAAAAATAGGTGTCCATGCCTATCTCTGAAATGGGTATCTAAATCTACTTTAAAATTTGAATTTTCAAAAAATGGAAAAAATAAAACGTTTTAGGCCTTGGTTTAACGAAGTTTGACCAAGGTCCAAAATGGCTCGCAATCCAAAAAAAATATACATGTAGGGATTCTCTCTCAAATGGGTACCTAAATACAATTTAAAATTTCAATTTCGAGAAAGTCAAGAAAAGTGCATTTCTTAGAACTTGGTTTGACCAACGTTAACTAAGTGACGAAATAACTCGAAATTCGCAAAAAATATGTGTGCCTCTTAAATGGGTATCTAAATCTACTTTTAAATTTTATTTCTAAGAAATTGGAAAAAAGTGCAACCTTTTAGGCCTTGGTTTGACCAAGTTTGACCGAGGTCCAAAATAGCTCGAAATCCCCTGAAAGTGTGTATGCATGGTTATCTCTCAAATGAGTACCTAAATTCTCTTTCAAATTTCAATTACAAGAAAGTCAGAAAAACAACATCTCTTAGACCTTTTCTTGACCAACCTTGAATAACAACCAAAATATCTTCGAACATCGTGAAAGTTGGTGTGCACTGTTATCTACCAAATGTTAAGACAAATCTACGATCAAATTTTAGTAATGAGAAATTAGTCTAAAGTTAAACTCTGTTGTATGGTTTTACTGAGGTTGGGATTGAAGTGGGTGAAATATTTTGGAACGTCTCGAAATTTCGCGTGCACGCTTATCTATCAAATGGACATTCAATTCTATGATCAAATTTCAATTATAAGAAACTGCTCAAAAGTGAAACTTCGTCATGCGTTTTCGCTATGGTTGGGCTTAAAGGTGGTCAAAATAGCTTGGAACATTGCGAAAGTTGGTGTGCATGCTTGTTTATATAATGGGCAAGTTGGCATGCATGTTTATTTATCTACTGGGCATCCAAATCTATGATCAAGTTTCAATTATTGTTTATCTACTGGGCGTCCAAAGCTAAGACTCCATCGTGTAGTTCTATTAGGGTTTGGCTTAAAGATGCTGTAAATAGCTCTCAACATCGTGAAAATTGGCATGCACTCTTACCTTCCAAATGTGCATTTAAATCTATGATTAAATTCTAATTCCAAGAAATTGGTTAAAAGAGAAACTTCATTGTGCGATTTGACCAAGGTTGGGGTTAAAGGGGGTGAAAATAGCTCGGAGTGTCACAAAAGTTGGAGTGCATGCTTCTCTATCAAATGGGCATCCAAATCTATGATAAAATTTCAATTCCAAGAAATTGGTGAGAAGTGAAACTCTGTCATGCATTTTCACTAGAGTTTGGCTCAAATGGATCCAAATAACTTGGAACATTGCAAAATTTGGCGTGCATGTTTTTATATCAAACGGGCATCCAAATCTATGATCAAATTTCAACTCCAAGAATTTGGTCAAACGTGAAACTCCATCATTCTATTTCGCTAAGGTTTGGCTTAAAGGAGGGGAAAATAGCTCTAAACATCACAAAATTTCTCATGCAATCTTATCTAACTAGAAATCTCGCAAAAATATGTGTGCACGCCTATCTACCAGATGAGCGTATCAGTGCTTTCACTAAGGTTACACTTAAAGGGAGTGAAAATAGATCGAAAAGTTATGAAAGTTGGCATGTATCTCTCAAATTGGTCAGAAGTGAAACTCTGTCGTGCATTTTCGCTAGAGTTGGGCTTGAAGGGGTCCAGATAGCTCAGACCATTGCAAAAGTTGGCGTGCATGTTTTTATATCAAACGAGCATCCAAATATATGATCAAATTTCAACTCCGAGAATTTGGTCAAAAGTGAAACTTCATCATTCGATTTTTCCAAGGTTTGGCCTAAAGGAGGCGAAAATGGCTAAGAAATTGGAAACAAATGCAACCTTTTAGGCCTTGGTTTCACCAAGTTTTCCTAAGGTCCAAAATAGCTTGAAATCCCCTGAAAGTTTGTATGCATGGTTATCTCTCAAATGGTTACCTAAGTTCTCTTTTAAATTTCAATTACAAGAAAGTTGAAAAAATAACATCTCTTAGACCTTTACTTGACCAACCTTGAATAACAACCAAAACAGCTCTGAACATCATGAAATTTAGCATGCTCTCTTATCTACCAAATGCGCTGATAAATCTAGGATTAAATTTTGATTTTGAGAAATTAGTCAAACATGAAACTCTGTTGTGCAGTTTTGGTAAGGTTGGGCTTAAAGCGGGTGAAAATATTTCGCAACGTCCTAAAATTTCATGTGTAAGCTTGTCTACCAAATGGACATCCAAATCTATGAGAAAATTTTAATTTTGAGAAATTGCTCAAAAGTGAAACTCTGTCGTGCGGTTTCACTAGGGTTGGGCTTAAAAGGGGTCAAAATAATAGCTCGGAATGTTGCAAAATTTGGCGTCCATGATTATTTATCTAATTGGCATCCAAATCTATGATCAAGTTTCTATTCTAAGAAGTATGCAAAAATTGAACCTCCATTGTACAGTTTTGTTAGAGTTTGCCTTAAAGGAGCTGAAAATAACTCTGAACATCGTGAAAGTTGGCGTGCACACTTATCATCCAAATGTGGTTTCATAAAGGTTGGGGTTAACGGGGGTGAAAATAGCTCGCAACGTCATGAAATTTGGAGTGCACGCTTGTCTATCAAATGGGCATCCAAATCTATGATCAAATTTCAATTGCGAGAAAATTGTCAAAAGTGAAACTTCGTCGTGCATTTTCGCTTTAGTTTGGCTTAAAGCGGGTCCAAATAGCTCAAAACATTACAAAATTTTTCATGCACGCTTGTGTATCAAACGAGTATCGAAATCTATGATCAAATTTCAATTCTGAGAATTTGTTCAAAAGTGAAACTCTGTCGTGCAGTTTCACTAAGGTTTAGCTTAAAGGAGGGAAAAAGAGCTCTGAACATCACTAAATTTGGCATGCACTCTTATCTACCAAATGGGCATCTAAATATATGATGATATTTCAATTCTAAGAAATTGCTCAAACGAGAAACTTTATCGTGCGCTTTCGCTAAGGTTGCACTTAAAGGGAGTGAAATAGGTTGGAACGCCACGGAAGTTAGTGTGTACACTTATTTATTGAAATGGGTACCTAAATCCACTTTCAAATTTAACTTCTGAAAGGGTCAACAAAAGTGCATATTTTCAACTTTTGTTTGACCATCCTTGAATGAGGGCCAAAATAGCTCCAAATCTCATAAAAATAGGTGTCCATGCCTATCTTTGAAATGGGTATCTAAATCTACTTTAAAATTTGAATTTTCAAAAAATGGAAAAAATGCAACGTTTTAGGCCTTGGTTTGATGAAGTTTGATCGAGGTCCAAAATGGCTCGCAATCCCAAAAAAATCTACATGTAGGGACTAACTCTCAAATGGGTACCTAAATACAGTTTCAAATTTCAATTTCGATAAAGTCAAGAAAAGTGCATTTCTTAGAACCTGGTTTTACCAACCTTGACTAAGTGTTGAAATGGGTATCTAAATTTACTTTTAAATTTGATTTCTAATAAATTGTAATTTTAGGCCTTGGTTTGACCAAGTTTGACGAAGGTCCAAAATATCTCAAAATCCCCTAAAAGTGCATATGCATGGTTATCTCTCAAATGGGTACCTAAATTCTCTTTAAAATTTTGATTACAAGAAAGTTGAAAAAATAGCATCTCTTAGACCTTTGCTTGACCAACCTTAAATAATGACCAAAATAACCTCGAACATCATGAAAGTTGGTGTGCATTGGTATCTACTAAATGCTAAGATAAATCTACGATCAAATTTTAATTCTGAGAAATTAGTCAAAAGTGAAACTCTGTTGAATGGTTTTGCTGAGGTTGGGATTAAAGGGATGAAATATTTTGGAACATCTCAAAATTTTATGTGTACGCTTGTCTATAAAATGGGCATTCAATTCTATGATCAAATTTCAATTATAAGAAACTACTCAAAAGAGAAATTTTGCCATGCGTTTTCGCTAGGGTTGGGCTTAAAGGTGGTCAAAATAGCTTGGAACGTTGTGAAAGTTCGCGTGCATGCTTGTTTATCTAATGGGCATCCAAATCTATGATCAAGTTTCAATTCTTAGAAGTTGGTCAAAAGCGAAACTCCATCGTGCATGCACTCTTATCTTCCAAATGCACATATAAACCTATGATCAAATTTAAATCCTAAGAAACTGCTCAAAAGTGAAACTCTGTCATGTTGTTTCACTAGGTTTGGGCTTAAAAGGGGTCAAAATAATAGCTCGAAATGTTGAAAAATTTGGCATGCATGATTGTTTATCCAATGGGCATCCAAATATATGATCAAGTTTCCAGTCAAATAAGTACATCAAAAGTGAACCTCCATGGTAGAATTTTGTTAGAGTTTGGCTTAAAGGAGATGAAAATAACTCTGAACATCGTTAAAGTTGGCATGCACACTTATCATACAAATGCACATCAAAAGATATGATGAAATTTTAATTCTGATAAATTTGTAAAAAGTGAAACTCCATCGTGCGTTTTCGAAAAGGTTGGGGTTAAAGGGAATGAAAATAGCTCGGAATGTTGCAAAAGCTAGAGTGCATGCTTGTCTATCAAATGGGTAGCCAAATCTATGATCAAGTTTCCATTTTAAGAAGTACATCAAAAGTGAACCTCCATCGTACAATTTTGTTAGGGTTTGGCTTAAAGGAGCTGAAAATAACTCTGAACATCGTGAAAGTTGGCGTGCACACTTATCATCCAAATGCGCATCAAAAGATATGATCAAATTTTAATTCCAATAAATTTGTAAAAAGTGAAACTCTGTCATGCGGTTTCACAAAGGTTGGGGTTGACGGGGGTGAAAATAGCTCACAACGTCGTGAAAGTTGGAGTGCACGCTTGTCTATTAAATGGGCATCCAAATCTATGATCAAATTTCAATTGCGAGAAAATTGTCAAAAGTGAAACTTCGTCGTGCATTTTTGCTATATTTCGGCTTAAAGAGGGTCCAAATAGCTCGAAATATTACAAAATTTGGCTTGCACGCTTGTCTATCAAACGGGTATCCAAATCTATGATCAAATTTCAATTCTGGAAATTTGGTAAAAAGTGAAACTCCGTCGTGTGGTTTCACTAAGGTTTAGCTTAAAGGAGGGAACGTCGTGAAAGTTAGTGTGTACACTTGTTTATTGAAATGGGTACCTAAATCCACTTTCAAATTTCACTTCTGAAAAATTCAACAAAAGTGCATCTTTTCAACTTTTGTTTGACCATCCTTGAATGAGGGCCAAAATAGCTCCAAATCTCATAAAAATAGGTGTCCATGCCTATCTTTGAAATGGGTAGCTCAATCTACTTTAAAATTTGAATTTTCAGAAAATGGGAAAAATGCAACGTTTTAGGCCTTGGTATGACGAAGCTTGACCGAGGTCCAAAATGGCTCGCAATCCCAAAAAAATATACATGTAGGGATTATCTCTCAAATGGGTACCTAAATACAGTTTCAAATTTCAATTTCGATAAAGTCAAGAAAAGTGCATTTCTTAGAACCTGGTTTGACCAACCTTGACTAAGTGTCGAAATGGGTATCTAAATCTACTTTTAAATTTGATTTCTAGGAAATTGGACTTCTAGGCCTTGGTTTGACCAAGTTTGACCAAGGTCCAAAATAGCTCGAAATCCCCTGAAAGTGTTTATGCATGGTTATCTCTCAAATGGGTACCTAAATTCTCTTTAAAATTTTGAATTACAAGAAAGTTGAAAAATTAGCATCACTTAGACCTTTGCTTCACCAACCTTAAATAATGACCAAAATAACTTCAAACATCGTGAAAGTTGGTGTGCACTAGTATCTACCAAATGCTAAGATAAATCTACGATCAAATTTTAATTCTTAGAAATCAGTCAAAACCGAAGCTTTGTTGTATGGTTTTACTAAGGTTGGGATTAAAGGGGTGAAATATTTTGGAACGTCTCATAATTTTGCATGTACGCTTGTCTATCAAATGGGCATTCAAATCTATGATCAAATTTCAATTATAAGAAACTCCTCAAAAGTGAAACTTCATCATGCGTTTTCACTAGGGTTGGGCTTAAAGGTGGTCAAAATATCTTGCAATGTTGTGAAAGTTCACGTGCATGCTTGTTTATCTAATGGGCATCCAAATCTATGATCAAGTTTCAATTCTTAGAAGTTGGTTAAAAGCGAAACTCCATCTTGTGGTTTTATTAGGGTTTGGCTTAAAGGAGTCGAAAATAACTCTGAACATCATGAAAGTTGGCGTGCACTCTTATCTTCCAAATGCACATCTAAATCTATGATCAAATTTCAATTATGAGAAACTGCTAAAAATGCACGCTGGGTCAAAATAGTAGCTCGAAACGTTGCAAAATTTGGTGTGCATGATTGTTTATCTAATGGGCATCCAAATATATGGTCAAGTTTCCATTGTAATAAGTACGTCAAAATTGAACCTCCATGGTACAGTTTTGTTAGAGTTTGGCTTAAAGGAGCTGAAAATAACTCTGAAAATCATCAAAGTCGGCGTGCACACTTATCATCCAAATGCACATCAAAAGATATGATGAAATTTTAATTCCGATAAATTTGTAAAAAGCGAAACTCCGTCATGCGATTTCGCAAAGGTCGGGGTTAAAGGGAATGAAAATAGATCAGAACGTCGTGAAAGTTGGAGTGCACACTTGTCTATCAAATGGGTAGCTAAACCTATGATCAAATTTCAATTGCGAGAAAATTGTCAAAAGTGAAACTTCGTCGTGCATTTTCACTATAGTTCGTCTTAAAGCAGGTCCATATAGCTCGAAACATTACAAAATTTGGCATGCACGCTTGTATATCAAACGGGCATCCAAATCTATGATCAAATTTCAACTCCGAGAATTTGGTCAAAATTGAAACTCCATCATTCGATTTTGCTAAGGTTTGGCTTAAAGGAAAAAGTGCAAGCTTTTTAGGCCATGGTTTGACCAAATATGAGCAAATTTGAATTTTGAGAAACTGCTCAAAAGAGAAACTTTGTCATGTGGTTTCACTAGGGTTGGGCTTAAAAGGGGTCAAAATAATAGCTAGAAACATTGCAAAATTTGGCGTGCATGATTGTTTATCCAATGGGCATCCAAATCTATAAATAAGCTTATATTCTAAGAAGTACATCAAAAGTGAAACTTGATCATACAATTTTGTTAGGGTTTGGCTTAAAGGAGCTGAAAATAACTATGAACATCGTGAAATTTGGCGTGCACACTTATCATCCAAATGTGCATCAAAAGAAATGATCAAATTTTAATTCTGAGAAATTTGTAAAAAGTGAAACTCTGTTGGGTGGTTTCGCAAAGGTTGGGGTTAAAGGGGGTGAAAATAGCTCGGAACATTGTGAAAGTTGGAGTGCATGCTTGTTTATCCAATGGGCATCCAAATCTATGATCAAATTTCAATTCTGGGAATTTGGTCAATGGAGGGAAAAAGAGCTCTGAACATCACTAAATTTGGCATGCACTCTTATCTGCCAAATGGGCATCTAAATCTATGATCATATTTCAATTCTAAGAAATTGGTCAAAAGAGAAACTTTATCGTGCTAAGGTTGCACTTAGAGGGAGTGAAATAGCTCAGAACATTGCGAAAGTTAGTGTGTACACTTGTTTATTGAAATGGGTACCCAAATCCACTTTCAAATTTCACTTCTAAAAAAGTCAACAAAGGTGCATCTTTTCAACTTTTGTTTGACTATACTTGAATGCGGGCCAAAATAGCTCCAAATCTCATAAAAATAGGTGTCCATGTCTACCTTTGAAATGGGTACCTAAATCTACTTTAGAATTTGAATTTGTCAGAAAATGGAAAAAATGCAACATTTAAGGCCTTGGTTTCATGAATTTTGACCGAGGTCCAAAATACCTCACAATCCCAAAGAAATCTACATGTAGGGAATATCCCTCAAATGGTTACCTAAATACAGTTTCAAATTTCAATTTCGATAAAGTTGAAAGAAAAGTGCATTTCTTAGAACTTGGTTTGACCAACCTTGACTAAGTGCCAGAATTGGTATCTAAATCTACTTTTAAATATGATTTCTAATAAAATGGACTTTTAGGCCTTGTTTTGACCAAGTTTGACCAAGGTCCAAAATAGCTCGAAATCCCGTGAAAGTGTGTATGCATGGTTTTCTCTCAAATGGGTACCTAAATTCTCTTTCAAATTTCAATTACAAGAATGTTGAAAAAATAGCATCTCTTAGACCTTTGCTTGACCAACCTTATAAATAATGACCAAAATAACTTCAAACATCGTGAAAGTTGGTGTGCACTGGTATCTACCAAATGCGAAGATAAATCTACGATCAAATTTTAATTCTAAGAAATTCGTCAAAAGTGATCAAGTTTCAATGGGCATCCAAATCTATGATCAAGTTTCAATTCTTAGAAGTTGGTCAAAAGTGAAACTCCATCGTGCAGTTTTGTTAGGGTTTGGCTTAAAGGAGTCAAAAATAACTTTGAACATCATGAAAGTTGGCCTGCACTCTTATATTCCAAATGCACATCTAAATCTATGATCAAATTTCAATTCTAAGAAACTGCTCAAAAGTGAAGCTCTGTCGTGCGGTTTCACAAGGGTTGGCCTTAAAAGGGGTCAAAATAATAGCTCGAAACATTGCAAATTTAGCATGCATGATTGTTTATCCAATGGGCATCCAAATCTATGATCAAGTTTCCATTCTAATAACTACGTCAAAAGTGAACCTACATCGTATAGTTTTGTTAGGGTTTGGCTTAAAGGAGATGAAAATAACTCTAAACATCGTGAAAGTTGGCGTGCACACTTATCATCCAAATGCGCATCAAAAGATATGATCAAATTTTAATTCTAATAAATTTGTAAAAAGAGAAACTTTGTCGTGCAGCTTCACAAAGGTTGTGGTTAAAGGGGGTGAAAATAGCTCGAAACGCCGCGAAAGTTGGAGTGCACACTTGTCTATCAAATGGGCACCCAAATCTATGATCAAATTTCAATTGTGACAAAATTGTCAAAAGTGAAACTTCGTCGTGAATTTTCGCTATAGTTCGGCTTAAAGCGGATCCAAATAGCTAGAAACATTACAAAAAATTTCATGCATGCTTGTATATCAAACGGGCATCCAAATCTATGATCAAATTTCAACTCCGAGAATTTGGTCCAAATTGAAACTCCATCATTCGATTTCACTAACGTTTGGCTTAAAGGAGAAAGTGCAAGCTTTTAGGCCTTGGTTTGAGGAAGTATGAGCAAATTTGAATTTTGAGAAACTACTCAAAAGTGAAACTTTGTGATGCGGTTTCACTAGGGTTGGGCTTAAAAGGGCTCAAAATAATAGCTCGAAACGTCACATGATTTGGCGTGCATGATTTTTTTATCCAATGGGCATCAAAATATATAATCAAGTTTCTATTCTAAGAAGTATGTCAAAAGTGAAACTCGATCGTACAATTTGGCATGCACACTTATCATCCAAATGCACATCAAAAGAACTAATCAAATTTTAATTTCGAGAAATTTGTAAAAAGTGAAACGTCATTGTGCGGTTTCCCAAAGGCTGGGGTTGAAGGGGGTGAAAATAGCTCGAAACGTTGTGAAAGTTGGAGTGCACGCTTGTCTATCAAATGGGCATCGAAATCTATGATCAAATTTCAATTGTGAGAAAATTATCAAAAGTGAAACTTCGTCGTGCATTTTCGGTTGAGTTTGGCTTAAAGTGGGTCAAATTAGCTCGAAACATTGTAAAATTTGGCATGCACGCTCGTATATCAACCCAGCATCCAAATCTATGATCAAATTTAAATTCTGGGAATTTGGTCAAAAGTTAAACTCCATCATGCAGTTTTGCTAAGGTTCGGCTTAAAGGAGGGAAAAAGAGCTCTGAACATCACTGAATTTGGCATGCACTCTTATCTACCAAATGGGCATCTAAATCTATGATCATATTTCAATTCTAATAAATTGCTCAAAAGAGAAACTTTATCATGCGCTTTCGCTAAGGTTGCACTTAAAGGGAGTGAAATAGTTCAGAACGTCGCGAAAGTTAGCGTTTACGCTTGTTTATTGAAATGGGTACATTAATCTACTTTCAAATTTCACTTCTTAAAAAGTGAACAAAAATGCGTCTTTTCATATTTTGTTTGACCGTCCTTTAGTGAGGGCCAAAATAGCTCCAAATAGCAAAAAAATAGGTGTCCATGCCTATCTTTGAAATGGGTATCTAAATCTACTTTAAAATTTGAATTTTAAGAAAATGGGAAAAAATGCAATGTTTTAGGCCTTGGTTTGACAAAGTTTGACTAAGGTCCAAAATGGCTCGCAATCCCAAAAAATCTACATGTAGGGATTATCTCTCAAATGAGTACCTAAGTACAGTTTCAAATTTCAATTTCAAGAAAGTTAAGAAAAGTTCATTTCTTACAACTTGGTTTGACCAACCTTTACAAGTGCCAAAATAACTCGAAATTCACAAAATCATTTGTGCCTCTTAAATGGGCATCCAAATCTACTTTTAAATTTGATTTCTAAGAAACTAGAAAAAAGTGCAACCTTTTAGGCCTTGGTTTGACCAAGTTTGACCAAGGTCCAAAATAGCTTGAAATCCCATGAAAGTGTGTATGCATGGTTATTTCTCAAATGGGTACCTAAATTCTCTTTCAAATTTCACTTACAAGAAAGTAGAAAAAATAGCATATCTTAGACCTTTGCTTGACCAACCTTGAATAATGACCAAAATAACATCGAACATCATGAAAGTTGGTGTGCACTGTTATCTACCAAATGCTAAGATAAATCTATGATCAAATTTTAATTCTGAGAAATTAGTCAAAAGTGAAACTCTGTTGTATGGTTTTGCAAAGGTTGGGATTAAAGGGGGTGATATATTTTGGAACATCTTGAAATTTTGTGTGCACGCTAGTCTATCAAATGGGCATTCAAATTTATCATCAAATTTCAATTAGACGAAACTGCTCAAAAGTGAAACTTCGTCATGCTTTTTCGCTAGGGTTGGGCTTAAAGGTGGTCAAAATAGCTTGGAATGTTGCAAAACTTGGCGTGCATCTAATGGGCATCCAAATCTATGATCAAGTTTCAATTCTTAGAAGTTGGTCAAAAGCAAAACTCCATCGTACAGTTTTGTTAGGGTTTGGCCTAAAGGAGTCGAAAATAACTCTGAACATCATGAAAGTTGGTGTTCACTCTTATCTTCCAAATGCGCATCTAAATCTATGATCAAATTTTAATTCCGAGAAATTGGTCAAGAGTGAAACTCCGTCATGTTGTTTCGCTAAGATTGGGGTTAAAGGAGGTGAAAATAGCTCAAAACGTCGTGAAAGTTGGAGTGCACAGTTATCTATCAAACGGGCATCCAAATCTATGATCAAATTTCAATTTTGAGAAATTGGTCAGAAGTGAAACTCCGTCTTGCATTTTTGCTAGAGTTGGGCTCGAAGGGGTCCAGATAGCTCGGACCATTGCAAAAGTTGACGTGCACATTTTTATATCAAATAGGCATCCAAATCTATGATCAAATTTCAAATCTGAGAATTAGGTCAGAAGTGAAACTCCATGATTCGATTTTGCTAAGGTTGGCTTAAAGGAGGGGAAAATGGCTGAGAAATTGGAAACAAATGCAACCTTTTAGGCCTTGGTTTCACCAAGTTTGCCTAAGGTCCAAAATAGCTTGAAATCCCCTAAACGTTTGTATGCATGGTTATCTCTCAAATGGTTACCTAAATTCTCTTTCAAATTTCAATTACAAGAAAGCCGAAAAAATAACATCTCTTAGACCTTTACTTAACCAGCCTTGAATAATGACCAAAACAGCTCTGAACATCATGAAAGTTAGCATGCACTCTTATCAACCAAATGCATCGATAAATCTATGATTAAATCTTAATTTTGAGAAATTAGTCAAACGTGAAACTCTGTTGTGCAGTTTTTCTAAGGTTGGGCTTAAAGCGGGTGAAAATATTTCACAACGTCATGAAATTTCATGTGCAAGCTTGTCTATCAAATGGACATGCAAATCTATGAGCAAATTTCAATTATCGTGTGGAAAGGTGGAAGCTTTTAGGCCTTGGTTTGACCAAGTATGAGCAAATTTGAATTCTAAGAAACTGCTTAAAAGTGAAACTCTATCGTGCGGTTTCACTAGGGTTGGGCTTAAAAGGGGTAAAAATAATAGCTCGAAATGTTGCAAAATTTGGCATGCATGATTATTTATCCAATGGGCATCCAATTCTATAATCAAGTTTCTATTCTAAGAAATACATCAAAAGTGAAACTCGATCATACATCTTTGTTAGGGTTTGGCTTAAAGGAGCTGAAAATAACTATAAACATCCTAAAAGTTGTTGTGCACACTTATCAACCAAATGCGCATCAAAAGAAATGATCAAATTTTAATTCCAAGAAATTTGTAAAAAGTGAAACTCTATTGTGTGGTTTCGCAAAGGTTGGGGTTAAAGGGGGTGAAAATAGCTCGGAATGTCACAAAAGTTGGAGTGCATACTTGTCTATCAAATGGGCATCCAAATCTATGCTCAAATTTCAATTGCGAGAAAAATTGTCAAAAATGAAACTTTGTCGTGCATTTTCGCTAGAGTTCGGGTCCCAAAATAACTCAAAATTCACAAAAATATGTGTGCCTCTTAAATGGGCATCTAAATGTACTTTTAAATTTGATTTCTAAGAAATTGGAAAAAAGTGCAACCTTTTAGGCCTTGGTTTGACCAAGTTTGACCACGGTCCAAAATAGCTCGAAAGCCCCTGAAAGTGTGTATGCATGGTTATATCTCAAATGGGTATCTAAATTCTCTTTTAAATTTCAATTACAAGAAAGTCGAAAAAATAGCATCTCTTAGACCTTTTCTTGACCAACCTTGAATAACAACCAATATAACTTCGAATTTCGTGAAAGGTTGTGTGCACTTTTATCTACCAAATGTTAAGATAAATCTAGTATCAAATTCTAATTCTTAAAAATTAGTCAAAAGTGAAACTCTATTGTATGGTTTAGATGGGGTTGGGATTAAAGGGGGTGAAATATTTTGGAACGTCCCAAAATTTCACGTGCACGGTTGTCTATCAAATGGGCATTGAAATCTATGATCAAATTTCAATTATAAGAAAATACTCAAAAGTGAAACTTCGTCACGCGTTTTCGCTAGGGTTGGTCTTAAAGGTGGTCAAAATAGCTTTTAACGTTGCAAAAGCTGGCGTGCATGCTTGTTTACCTAATGGGCATTCAAATCTGTGATCAAGTTTCAATTCTTAGAAGTTGGTCAAAAGCGAAACTCCATCGTGCGGTTTTGTTAGGGTTTGGCTAAAGGAGTCGAAAATAACTCTGAACATCATGAAAGTTGGCATGCACTCTTATCTTCCAAATGCGCATCTAAATCTATGATCAAATTTTAATTTCGAGAAATTGGTCAAGAGTGGAACTCCATCATGTGGTTTTGCTAAGTTTGGAGTTAAAGGGGGTGAAAATAGCTCAAAACGTCATGAAAGTTGGAGTGCACGGTTATCTATCAAACGGGCATCCAAATCTATGATCAAATTTAAATTCTGAGAAATTGGTCAGAAGTGAAACTCCGTCATGCATTTTTGCTAGAGTTAGGCTCGAAGGCATCCAAATAGCTTGGACCATTGTAAAAGTTGGCGTGCACATTTTTATATTAAGCGGGCATCCAAATCTATGATCAAATTTCAACTTTGAGAATTTGGTCAAAAGTAAAACTCCATCATTCAATTTTGCTAAGGTTTGGCCTAAAGGAGGGGAAAATGGCTGAGAAATTGGAAACAAATGCAACCTTTAGGCCTTTGTCACACCAAGTTTGCCTAAGGTCCAAAATAGCTTGAAATCCCCTGAAAGTTTGTATGCATGGTTATCTCTCAAATGGTTACCTAAATTCTCTTTCAAATCTCAATTACAAGAAAGAAAAAAAATAACATCTCTTAGACCTTTACTTGACCAACCTTGAATAACGACCAAAATAGCTCCGAACATCATGAAAGTTAGCATGCACTCTTATCTACCAAATGCACCGATAAATCTACGATTAAATTTTAATTTTGAGAAATTAGTCAAACGTGAAACTCTGTTCTGTAGTTTTTCTAAGGTTGGGCTTAAAGCGGGTGAAAAAATTTCGCAACGTCATGAAATTTCATGTGCAAGATTGTCTATCAAATGGACATCCAAATCTATGAGAAAATTTCAATTCTGAGAAACTGCTCAAAAGTGAAACTCTGTCGTGCGGTTTCACTAGCGTTGGGCTTAAAAGGGGTCAAAATAATAGCTTGGAATGTTGCAAAATTTGGCTTGCATGATGATTGTTTATCCAATGGGCATCCAAATCTATGATCAAGTTTCCATTCTAAGAAGTACGTCAAAACTGAACCTCCATCGTATATTTTTGTTAGGGTTTGGCTTAAAGGAGCTAAAAATAACTCCGAAGATCGTGAAAGTTGGCGTGCACACCTATCATCCAAATGCGATTCAAAAGATATAATCAAATTTCAATTCCGATAAATTTGTTAAAAGTGAAACTCCACCGTGTGGTTTCACAAAGGTTGGCGTTAAAGGGGGTGGAAATAGATCGGACCATCGTGAAAGTTGGAGTGCATGCTTGAATATCAAATGGGCATCCAAATCTATGATCAAATTTAAATTGTGAGAAAATTGTCAAAAGTGAAACTTCATCATGCATTTTCGCTATAGTTCGGCTTAAAGCAGGTCCAAATAGCACGAAACATTACAAAATTTGTCGTGCACGCTTGTATATCAGACGGGTATCCAAATCTATGATCAAATTTCAATTCTAGGAATTTGGTCAAAAGTGAAACTCCATCATGCGGTTTCGCATGCACTCTTATCTACCAAATGGGCATCTAAATATATGATCATATTTCAATTCTAAGAAATTGGTCAAAGGAGAAACTTTATCGTGCGCCTTCGCTAAGGTTGCACTTAAAGGGAGTGAAATAGCTTTGAACGTCGCGAAAGTTAGTGTATACGCTTTTTATTGAAATGGGTACCTAAATCCACTTTCAAATTTCACTTCTGGAAAAGTCAACAAAAGTGCATCTTTTCAACTTTTCTTTGACCATCCTTGAATGAGGGCCAAAATAGCTCCAAATCTCATAAAATTAGGTGTCCATGCCTATCTTTTAAATGGGATCTAAATCTACTTTAAAATTTGAATTTTCAGAAAATGGAAAAAATGCAATGTTTTAGGCCTTGGTTTGACGAAGTTTGACCGAGGTCCAAAATGGCTCGCAATCCCAAAAAAATCTACATGTAGGGATTATCTCTCAAATGGGTACCTAAATACAGTTTCAAATTCCAATTTCGAGAAAGTCAAAAAAAGTGCATTTCTTATAACTTGGCTTGACTAACCTTGACTAAGTGCCGAAATGGGTATCTAAATCTACTTTTAAATTTGATTTCTAAGAAATTGGACTTTTAGGGATTGGTTTGACCAAGTTTAACCAAGGTCCAAAATAGCTCGAAATCTCCTAAAAGTGTGTATGCATGGTTATCTCTCAAAGGGTTACCTAAATTCTCTTTCAAATTTCAATTACAAGAAAGTTGAAAAAATAGCATCTCTTAGACCTTTGCTTGACCAACCTTAAATAATGACCAAAATAACTTCGAACATCGTGAAAGTTGGTGTGCACTGGTATCTACCAAATGCTAAGGTAAATCTACGATCAAATTTTAATTCTGAGAAATTGGTCAAAAGTGAAAATCTGTTGTATGGTTTAGATGAGGTTGGGATTCAAGGGGTGAAATATTTAGGAACGTCTCGAAATTTCACGTGCATGCTTGTATATCAAATGGACATTCAAATCTATGATAAAATTTCAATTATAAGAAATTGTTAAAAAGTGAAACTTTCGTCATGCATTTTCGCTAGGGTTGGGCTTAAAGGTGGTCAAAATAGCTTGGAACATTGCGAAAGTTGGCGTGCATGCTTGTTTATCTAATGGGCATCCAAATCTATGATCAAGTTTCAATTCTTAGAAGTTGGTCAAAAGCAAAACTCCATCGTGTGGTTTTGTTAGGGTTTGGCTTAAAGTAGTCAAAAATAACTCTGAACATCATGAAAGTTGGCGAGCACTCTTATCTTCCAAATGCACATCTAAATCTATGATCAAATTTTAATTCCGAGAAATTTGTCAAGAGTGAAACTTCGTCATGCGGTTTCGCGAAGATTGGGGTTACTGTGGGTGAAAATAGCTCAAAACGTAGCGAAAGTTGGAGTGCACGGTTATCTATCAAACAGGCATCCAAATCTATGATCAAATTTCAATTCTGAGAAATTAGTCAGAAGTGAAACTCTGTCTGTTCATTTTCTCCAGAGTTGGGCCCGAAAGGGTCCAAATAGCTCAGACCATTGCAAAAGTTGGCATGCACATTTTTATATCAAATGGGCATCCAAATCTATGATCAAATTTCAACTCCGAGAATTTGGTCAAAAGTGAAACTCCATCATTCGATTTTGCTAAGGTTTGGCTTAAAGGAGGGGAAAATGGCTTTGAGAAATTGGAAACAAATGCAATGTTTTATGTCTTGGTTTCACCAAGTTTTCCTAAGGTACAAAATAGCTCGAAATACCCTGAAATTTTGGATGCATGGTTATCTCTCAAATGGGTACCTAAATTCTCTTTCAAATTTCAATTAGAAGAAAGCCGAAAAAATAACATCTCTTAGACCTTTACTTGACCAACCTTGAATAACGACCAAAATAGCTCCAAACATAATTGAAATTTAGCATGGACTCTTATCTACCAAATGCGCCGATAAATCTACAATTAAATTTTAATTTTGAGAAATTAGTCAAACGTGAAACTCTGTTGTGCAGTTTTGCTAAGGGTGGGCTTAAAGGGGATGAAAATATCTTGGAATGTATCAAAAGTTTGCATGCACACTTGTTCATCAAATGGGCATCCAAATTTATGATCAAATTTAAATTCTAAGAAACTGCTCGAAAGTGAATCTCTTTCGTGCGGTTTCGACAAGGTTGGGCTTAAAGGGGGTCAAAATAAATCGAAACGTTGGAAAATTTGGGGTGCATGCTTGTCTATCCAATATGCATCCAAACCAATGATCAAGTTTCAATTCTGAGAATTTGGTCAAAGCTGAGAGTGCATCTTGAATTTTTGTTAGGGTTCGCTTAAAGATGCCGAAAATAGCTCTCAACATTGTGAAAGTTGGCATGCACTCTTATCTTCCAATTGCGCATTTAAATCAATGATTAAATTTTAATTCCAAGAAATTGGTTAAAAGTGAAACTCCATTATGCACGTTTTTATGTGTGCCTCTTAAATCGGTATCTAAATCTACTTTTAAATTTGATTTGTAAGAAATTGGAAAAAAGTGCAACCTTTTCAGCCTTGGTTTGACCAAGTTTGACCAAGGTCCAAAATAGCTCCAAATCCCCTGAAAGTGTGTATGCATGGTTATCTCTCAAATGGGTACCTAAATTCTCTTTTCAAATTTCACTTACAAGAAAGTTGAAAAAATAGCATCTCTTAGACCTTTGCTTGACCAACCTTGAATAATGACCAAAATAACATCAAACATCATGAAAGTTGGTGTGCATTGTTATCTACCAAATGCTAAGATAAATATACGATCCAATTTTAATTCTAAGAAATTAGTCAAAAGTGAAACTCTGTTGTATGGTTTCAATGAGGTTGGGATTAAAGGGGCTGAAATATTTTGGAACGTCTTGAAATTTTAGGTGCATGCTTGTCTATCAAATGGGCATTCAAATCTATGATGAAATTTCAATTATAGAAGACTGCTCAAAAGTGAAACTTCATCATGCTTTTTCACTAGGGTTGGGCTTAAAGGTGGTAAAAATAGCTTGAAATGTTGCGAAAGTTGGCCTGCATGCTTGTTTATCTAATGGGCATCCAAATCTATAATCAAGTTTCAATTCTTAGAAGTTGATCAAAAGAGAAACTCCATCATGCGTTTTTGTTAGCGTTTGGATTAAAGGAGTTGAAAATAACTCTGAACATCATGAAAGTTGGCGTGGACTCTTATCTTCCAAATGCACATCTAAATCTATGATCAAATTTTAATTTCAAGAAATTTGTCAAGAGTGAAACTCCGTCATGCGGTTTTGCAAACATTGGGGTTACAGGGGGTGAAAATAGCTCAAAATGTCGTGAAAGTTGGAGCGCACGGTTATCTATCAAACAGGCATCCAAATCTATGATCAAATTTCAATTCTAAGAAATTAGTCAGAAGTGAAACTCTGTCGTTCATTTTTGCTAGAGTTGGGCTCGAAGGGGTCCAAATAGCTTGCACCATTGCAAACGTTGGCCTGCACGTTCTTATATCAAATGGGCATCCAAATCTATGATCAAATTTCAACTCCAAGAATTTGGTCAAAAGTGAAACTCCATCATTCGATTTCGCTAAGGTTTCGCTTAAAGGAGGGGAAAATGGCTTTGAGAAATTGTAAACAAATGCAACCTTTTAGGGCTTGGTTTCACCAAGTTTGCCTAAGGTCCAAAATAGCTCGAAATCTCCTGAATGTTTGTATGCATGGTTATCTCTTAAATGGGTACCTAAATTCTATTTCAAATTTCAATTACAAGAAAGCTGAAAAAATAACATATCTTAGACCTTTACTTGAACAACCTTGAATAACGACCAAAATAGCTCCGAACATCATGAAAGTTAGCATGCACTCTTATCTACCAAATGCGTCGATAAATCTATGATTAAATTTTAATTTTGAGAAATTAGTCAAATGTGAAACTTTGTTGAGCGGTTTTGCTAAGGTTGGGCTTAAAGGGGGTGAAAATATTTTGGAATGTCTCAAAAGTTTGCATGCATGCTTGTTCATCGAAAGTGAAACTTCGTCATGCGGTTTCGACACGATTGGGCTTAAAGGGGACAAAATGGCTCGAAATGTCACGAATGTTGGCGTGCATGCTTGTCTATCCAATATGCATCCAAACATATGATCAGGTTTCAATTTTGAGAATTTAGTCAAAGATGAGACTGCATCATGTAGTTTTGTTAGGGTTTGTCTTAAAGATGCCAAAAATAGCTCTCAACATTGTGAAAGTTCGCATGCACTCTTATTTTCCAAATGCAGACTTAAATATATGATTAAATTTTAATTCCAAGAAATTGGTTAAAAGTGAAACTTCGTCGTGCACGTTTTTATGTGTGCCTCTTAAATGGGTATCTAAATCTACTTATAAATTTTATTTCTAAGAAATTGGAAAAAAGTGCAACCTTTTAGTCCTTGGTTTGAACAAGTTTGACCAAGGTCCAAAATAGCTCGAAATCCCCTGAAAGTGTGTATGCATGGCTACCTCTCAAATGGGTACCTAAATTCTCTTTCAAATTTCACTTACAAGAAAGTCAGAAAAATATAATCTCTTAGACCTTTGCTTGACCAACCTTGAATAATACCCAAAATAACTTCTAACATCGTGAAAGTTGGTGTGCACTGTTATCTACCAAATGCTAAGATAAATCTACGATCAAATTTTAATTATGAGAAATTAGTCAAAAGTGAGACTCTATTTTATGGTATTGCTGAGGTTGGGATTAAAGGGGGTGAAATATTTTGGAATGTCTTGAAATTTTGCATGCACGATTGTCTATCAAATGGACATTCAAATCTTTGATCAAATTTCAATTATAAGCAACCCCTCAAAAGTGAAACTTTGTCATGCGTTTTCGCTAGGGTTGGGCTTAAAGGTGGTCAAAATAGCTTGGAATGTTGCGAAAGTTGGCGTGCATGCTTGTTTATCTAATGGGCATCCAAATCTACAATCAAGTTTCAATTCTTAGAAGTTGTTCAAAAGTGAAACTCGATCGTGTGGTTTTGTTAGGGTTTGGCTTAAAGGAGTCGTAAATAACTCGGAACATCATGAAAGTTGGCGTGCACTCTTATCTTCCAAATGCACATCTAAATCTATGATCAAATTTTAATTTCGACAAATTTTTCAAGAGTGAATCTCTGTCATGCAGTTTCGCTAAGATTGGGGTTACATGAGGTGAAAATAGCTCAAAACGTCGCGAAAGTTGGAGTGCACAGTTATCTATCAAAAGGGAATCCAAATCTATGATCAAATTTCAATTCTGAGAAATTAGTCAGAAGTGAAACTACGTCGTTCATTTTAGCTAGGGTTGGACTCAAAGGGGTCCAAATAGCTTACACCATTGCAAAAGTTGGCGTGCACGTTTTTATATCAAACGGGAATCCAAATCTATGATCAAATTTCAACTCCAAGAATTTGGTCAAAATTGAAACTCCATCATTCAATTTCGTCAAGGTTTGGCTTCAACGAAAAAGTGCAAACTTTTAGGCCTTGGTTTGACCAAGTATGGGCAAATTTGAATTCTGAGAAACTGCTCAAAAGTGAAACTCTGTCGTGCGGTTTCACTAGGGTTGGGCTTAAAAGGGGTCAAAATAATTGCTTGAAACATTGCAAAATTTGGCATGCATGATCTTTTATCCAATGGGCATCCAAATATATAATCAAGTTTCCATTTTAAGAAGTACGTCAAAAGTGAAGCTCGATCGTACAATTTTGTTAGGGTTTGGCTTAAAGGAGCTGAAAATAACTCTGAACATCGTGAAAGTTGGCATGCACACTTATCATCCAAATGCGCATCAAAATAAACGATCAAATTTTAATTCGGAGAAATTTGTAAAAAGTGCAACTCCGTTGTGCGGTTTCGCAAAGCTTGGGGTTAAAGGGGGTGAAAATAGCTTAGAACTTCGTGCAAGTTGGAGTGCACACTTGTCTATCAAATGCGCATCCAAATCTATGATCAAATTTCAATTGCGAGAAAATTTTCAAAAGTGAAACTTCATCATGTATTTCACTAGAGTTCAGCTTAAAGCACGTCCAAATAGCTTGAAACACTGCAAAATTTGGCGTGCACGCTTGTATATCAACCGGGCATCCAAATCTATGATCAAATTTCAATTTTTGGAATTTGGTCAAAAGTGAAACTCAATCATGTGGTTTCGCAAAGGTTTAGCTTAAAGGAGGGAAAAAGAGCTCTGAACATCACTAAATTTGGCATGCACTCTGATCTACCAAATGGGCATCTAAATCTATGATCATATTTCAATTCTAATAAATTGGTCAAAAGAGAAACTTTATCGATCGCTTTCACTAAGGTTGCACTTAAAGGGAGTGAAATGGCTCCGAACGTCATAAAAGTTAGCGTTTACACTTGTTTATTGAAATGGGTACATAAATCTACTTTCAAATTTCACTTCCTAAAAATTCAACAAAAGTGCATCTTTTAAGCTTTTGTTTGACCATCCTTGAACGAGGGATAAAAATAGCTCCAAATAGCATAAAATAGGTGTCCATGCCTATCTTTGAAATTGGTATCTAAATCTACTTCAAAATTTGAATTTTAAGAAAATGGGAAAAATGCAACGTTTTAGGCCTTGGTTTCACAAAGTTTGACCAAGGTCCAAAATGGCTCGCAATCCCAAAAAAACATACATGTAGGGATTATCTCTCAAATGGGTACCTAAATGCAGTTTCAAATTTCAATTTCGAGAAAGTCAAGAAAAGTGCATTTCTTAACTAAGTGCTGAAATAACTCGAAATTCACAAAAATATGTGTTCCTCTTAAATGGGCATCTAAATCTACTTTTAAATTTGATTTCTAAGAAATTGGAAAAAAGTACAACCTTTTAGGCCTTGGTTTGACCAAGGTCCAAAATAGCTCGAAATCCCCTGAAAGTGTGTATGCATGGTTATCTCTCAAATGGGTATCTAAATTCTTTTTGAAATTTCAATTACAAGAAAGTCGAAAAAATAGCATCTCTTAGACCTTTGCTTGACCAACCTTGAATAATGACCAAAATAACTTTGAACATCATGAAAGTTGGTGTGCACTGTTATCTACCAAATGTTAAGATAAATCTTCGATCAAATTTTAATTCTTAGAAATTAGTCAAAAGTGAAACTCTGTTGTATGGTTTATATGAGGTTGGGATTAAAGTGGGTGAAATATTTTGGAACGTCTCAAAATTTTGCGTGCACGCCTGTCTATCAAATGGGCATTGAAATCTATGATCAAATTTCAATTATAAGAAACTACTCAAAAGTGAAACTTTGTCATATGTTTTCGCTAGGGTTGCGCTGAAAGGTAGTCAAAATATCTTAGAACGTTGCAAACGTTGGAGTGCATGCTTGTTTATCTAATGGGCATCCAAATCTATGATCAAGTTTCAATTCTTAGAAGTTGATCAAAAGCGAAACACCATCGTGCGGTTTTGTTAGGGTTTGGCTTAAAGGAGTCGAAAATAACTCTGAACATCATGAAAGATGGGATGCACTCTTATCCTCTGAAAGTGTGTATGCATGGTTATCTCTCAAATGGGTACCTAAATTCTCTTTCAAATTTTAATTACAAGAAAGTCAAAAAAATAGCATCTCTTAGACCTTTGCTTGACTAACCTTAAATAATGACCAAAATAACTTTGAACATCGTGAAATTTGGTGTGCACTGGTATCTACCAAAAGCTAAGATAAATCTACTATCAAATTTTAATTCTAAGTAATTAGTCAAAAGTAAAACTCTGTTGTATGGTTTTGCTAAGGTTGGGATTAAAGCGGTGAAATATTTTGGAACGTCTCGAAATTTTGCATGCACGCTTGTCTATCGAATGGGCATTCAAATCTATGATCAAATTTCATTTATAAGAAACTGCTCAAAAGTGGAACTTCATCAGGCATTTTTTCTAGGCTTGGGATTAAAGGTGGTCAAAATAGCTTGAAACGTTGTGAAAGTTGGCATGCATGCTTGTTTATCTAATGGGCATCCAAATCGATGATCAAGTTTCATTTCTTAGAAGTTGGTCAAAAGCGAAACTCCATCATGTGGTTTTGTTTAGGTTTGGCTTAAAGGAGTCGAAAATAACTCTGAACATCATGAAAGTTGGCGTGCACTCTTATCTTCCAAATGCACATCTAAATCTATGATCAAATTTTAATTCTGAGAATTTTGTCAAGAGTGAAACTCCGTCATGCATTTTCGCTAAGATTGGAGTTACAGAGGGTGAAAATAGCTCAAAACGTCCTGAAAGTTGGACTGCATGGTTATCTATCA
This sequence comes from Pseudotsuga menziesii, assembly GCA_001517045.1. Lineage (NCBI taxonomy): Eukaryota > Viridiplantae > Streptophyta > Pinopsida > Pinales > Pinaceae > Pseudotsuga > Pseudotsuga menziesii. Next base: position 49,929 of record LPNX010438329.1, read on the forward strand.
AACGGGCATCCAAATCTATGATCAAATTTCAATTATGAGAAATTAGTCAGAAGTGAAACTCTGTCATTCATTTTCGCTAGAGTTTGGCTCGAAGGGGTCCAAATAGCTTGGACCATTGCAAAAGTTGGCGTGCACGTTTTCATATCAAATGGCATCCAAATATATGATCAAATTTCAACTCCGAGAATTTGGTCAAAAGTGAAACTCCATCATTCAATTTCGCTAAGGTTTGGCTTAAAGGAGGGGAAATTGGCTTTGAGAAATTGGAAACAAATGCAACCTTTTATGTCTTGGTTTCACCGAGTTTTCCTAAGGTCCAAAATAGCATGAAATCCCCTGAAAGTTTGTATGCATGGTTATCTCTCAAATGGGTACCTAAATTCTCTTTCAAATTTCAATTACAAGTAAGCCGAAAAAATAACATCTCTTAGACCTTTACTTGACCTTCCTTGAATAACAACCAAAATAGCTCTGAACATAATTAAAAGTTAGCATGGACTCTTATCTACCAAATGCACCGATAAATCTATGATTAAATTTTAATTTTGAGAAATAGTCAAACGTGAAACTCCGCTGTGCGGTTTTGCTAAGGTTGGGCTTAAAGGGAGTGAAAATATTTTGGAATGTCTCAAAAGTTTGCATGCATAGCTCAAAATCCCCTAAAAGTGTGTATGTATGGTTACCTCTCAAATGGGTACCTAAATTTTCTTTTAAATTTCAATTACAAGAAAGTCGAAAAAATAACATCTCTTAGACCTTTGCTTGACCAACCTTGAATAATGACCAAAATAACATCGAACATCGTGAAAGATGGTGTGCAATGTTATGTACCAAATGCTAAGATAAATCTACGATCAATTTTAATTCTGAGAAATTAGTCAAAAGTGAAACTCTGTTGTATGGTTTTACTGAGGTTGGGATTAAAGGGGGTGAAATATTTTGGAACGTCTCGAAACTTCTCATGCACGCTTGTCTATCAAATGGACATTCAAATCTATCATCAAATTTCAATTATACGAAACTACTCAAAAGTGAAACATCATCATGATTTTTCACTAGGGTTGGGATTAAAGGTGGTCAAAATAGCTTGGAATGTTGCAAAAGTTGGCGTGCATGCTTGTTTATCTAATTGGCATCCAAATCTATCATCAAGTTTCGATTCTTAGAAGTTGGTCAAAAGGGAAATTCCATCGTGCGGTTTTGTTAGTGTTACCTAAATTCTCTTTCAAATTTCAATTATAAGAAAGATGAAAAAATAACATCTCTTAGACCTTTACTTGACCAACCTTGAATAACGACCAAAATAGCTCTGAACATCATGAAAGTTAACATGCACTCTTATCTACCAAATGCACCAATAAATCTATGATTAAATTTTAATTTTGAGAAATTAGTCAAACGTGAAACTCCGTTGTGCGGTTTTGCTAAGGTTGGGCTTAACAGGGGTGAAAATATTTTGGAATTTCTCAAAAGTTTAGATGCATGCTTATTCATCAAATGGGCATCCAAATTTATGATCAAATTTAAATTCTAAGAAACTACTCGAAAGTGAAACTCCGTTGTGTGGTTTCGACAGGGTTGGGCTTAAGGGGGGTCAAAATAGCTCAAAACGTCGCAAAAGTTGGTGTGCATGCTTGTCTATCCAATATGAATCCAAACATCTAATTAGGTTTCAATTATGAGAATTTGGTCAAAGCTGAGATTGTATCATGCAGTTTTGTTAGCGTTTGGCTTAAAGATGCCGAAAATACATCTCAACATCGTGAAAGTTGGCATGCACTCTTGTTTTCCAAATGCACATTTAAATCTATGATTAAATTTTAATTCCAAGAAATTGCTTAAAAGTGAAACTCCGTCATGCACATTTTCATGTGTGCCTCTTAAATGGGTATCTAAATCTACTTTTAAATTTGATTTCTAAGAAAAAAAGTGCAACCTTTTAGACCTTGGTTTGACCAAGTTTGACCAAGGTCCAAGATAGGTCAAAGTCCCCTGAAAGTGTGTATGCATGGTTATCTCTCAAATGCGTACCTAAATTTTCTTTCAAATTTTGCTTACAAGAAAGTCCAAAAAATAGCATCTCTTAGACCTTTGCTTGACCAACCTTGAATAATGACCAAAATAACGTCGAACATCATGAAAGTTGGTGGGCACTTTTATCTACCAAATGCTAAGATAAATCTACGATCAAATTTTAATTCTGAGAAATTAGTCAAAAGTGAAACTCTGTTGTATGGTTTTGCAGAGGTTGGGCTTAAAGGGGGTGAAATATTTTGTAATGTCTCAAAATTTCGCATGCACGCTTGTCTATCAAATGGACATTCAAATCTATGATCAAATTTCAATTATAAGAAACTGCTCAAAAATGAAACTTCGTCATGCGTTTCCGCTGGGTTTGGGATTAAAGGTTGTGAAAATAGCTTGGAACATCATGAATGTTGGCATGCATGCTTGTTTATCTAATGGGTATCCAAATCTATGATCAAGATTTAATTCTTAGAAGTTGGTCAAAAGTGAAACTCCATCGTGTGGTTTTGTTAGGGTTTGGCTTAAAGGAGTCGAACATAACTCTGAACATCATGAAAGTTGGTATGCACTCTTATATTCCAAATACGCGTCTAAATCTATGATCAAATTTTAATTCCTAAAAATTGGTCAAGAGTGAAACTCTGTCATGTGGTTAAAGGGGGTGAAAATAGCTCAAAACGTGATGAAAGTTAGAGTGCACGGTTATCTATCAAACGGGCATCGAAATCTATGATCAAATTTCAATTCTGAGAAATTGGTCAGAAGTGAAACTCCATCGTGCATTTTTGCTAGAGTTGGGCTCGAAGGGGTCCAAATAGCTCAAACCATTGCAAAAGTTGGCATGCACATTTTTATATCAAACGGGCATCCAGATCTATGATCAAATTTCAACTTCGAGAATTTGGTCAAAAGTGAAACCCCATCATTCGATTTTGTTAAGGTTTGGCTTAAAGGAGGGAAAAATGGTTGAGAAATTGGAAATAAATGCAACCTTTTATGCCTTGGTTTCACCAAGTTTGCCTAAGGTCCAAAATATCTTGAAATCCCCTGAAAGTTTGTATGCATGGTTATCTCTCAAATGGGTACCTAAATTCTCTTTAAATTTCAATTACAAGAAAGCCGAAAAAATAACATCTCTTAGAGATTTACTTGACCAACCTTGAATAACAACCAAAATAGCTTCGAACATCATGAAAGTTAGTATGCACTCTTATCTACCAAATGCGTCGATAAATCTACGATTAAATTTTAATTTTGAGAAATTAGTCAAATCTTAAACTCCATTGTAAATTTTTGCTAAGGTTGGGCTTAAAGCGGGTGAAAATATTTCGCAACATTGTGAAATTTCATGTGCAATCTTGTCTATCAAATGGACATCCAAATCTATGAGCAAATTTGAATTCTGAGAAACTGCTCAAAAGTGAAACTCCAAATCTATGATCAAATTTCAACTCCGAGAATTTTGTCAAAAGTGAAACTCCATCATTCGATTTCGCTAAGGTTTGTCTTAAAGGAGGGGAAATTGGCTTTGAAAAATTGGAAACAAATGCAACCTTTTATGTCTTTGTTTCACCAAGTTTGGATAAGGTCCAAAATAGCTCAAAATCGTCTGAAAGTTTGTATGCATGGTTATCTCTCAAATGGGTACCTAAATTATCTTTCAAATTTCAATTACGAGAAAGCCGAAAAAATAACATCTCTTAGACCTTTACTTGACCAACGTTGAATAACGACCAAAATAGCTCCAAACATCATGAAATTTAGCATGGAATCTTATCTACTGAATGCACCGATAAATCTACGATTAAATTTTAATTTTGAGAAATTAGTCAAACGTGAAACTCCGTTGTGTGGTTTTTCTAAGGTTGGGCTTAAAGGGGGTGAAATTTTTTTGGAATGTCTCAGAAGATTGCATCCACGGTTGTTCATCAAATGGGTATCCAAATTTATGATCAAATTTAAATTCTAAGAAACTACTTGAAAGTGAAACTCCTTCGTGCGGTTTCGACAGGGTTGGGCTTAAAGGGGGTCAAAATAGCTTGGAACGTCACGAAAGTTGGCGTCCATGCTTGGTTAAAAGTGAAACTCCGTTGTGCATGTTGATTTCTAAGAAATTGGAAAAAAGTGCAACCTTTTTGTCCTTGGTTTGACCAAGTTTGACCAAGGTCCAAAATAGCTCAAAATCCCTTGAAAGTGTGTATGCATGGTTATCTCTCAAATGGGTACCTAAATTCTCTTTCAAATTTCACTTACAAGAAAGTCAAAAAAATAGCATCTCTTAGACCTTTGCTTGACCAACCTTGAATAATGACCAAAATAACATCGAACTTCGTGAAAGTTGGCGTGCATTGTTATGTACCAAATGCTAAGATAAATCTATGATCAAATTTTAATTCTGAGAAATTAGTCAAAAGTGAAACTCTGTTGTATGGTTTTGCTGAGGTTGGGATTAAAGGGGGTGAAATATTTTGGAATGTATAGAAATTTCACATGCACACTTGTCCAAAATCTATGATCAACCTTCAATTCTTATAAGTTGGTCAAAAGTGAAACACCATCGTGTAGTTTTGTTAGGGTTTGGCTTAAAGGAGTCGAAAATAACTCTGAACATCATGAAAGTTGGGATGCACTCTTATCCTCTGAAAGTGTGTATGCATGGTTATCTCTCAAAGGGGTACCTAAATTCTCTTTCAAAATAGCATCTCTTAGACCTTTGCTTGACCAACCTTAAATAATGACCAAAATAACTTTGAACATCGTGGAAGTTGGTGTGCATTGGTATCTACCAAATGCTAAGATAAATCTACGATCAAATTTTAATTCTGAGAAATTAGTCAAAAGTGAAACTCTGTTGTATGGTTTTGCTGCGGTTGGGATTAAAGTGATGAAATATTTTGGAACGTCTCGAAATTTTGCATGCACGCTTGTCTATCAAATGGGCATTCAAATCTAAAATCAAATTTCATTTATAAGAAATTGCTCAAAAGTGAAACTTCGTCAGGTGTTTTCGCTAGGGTTGGGATTAAAGGTGGTCAAAATAGCTTGAAACGTTGCAAAAGTTGGCGTGCATAATTGTTTATCTAATGGGCATCCAAATCGATGATCAAGTTTTATTTCTTAAAAGTTGGTCAAAAGCGAAACTCCATCGTGTGGTTTTGTTTGGGTTTGGCTTAAAGGAGTCGAAAATAACTCTGAACATTATGAAAGTTGGTGTGCACTCTCATCTTCCAAATGCACATCTAAATCTATGATCAAATTTTAATTCCGAGAAATTTGTCAAGAGTGAAACTCCATCATGCAGTTTCGCTAATATTGGGGTTACAAGGGGTGAAAATAGGTCAGAACGTCCTGAAAGTTGGACTGCATGGTTATTTATCAAACAGGCATCCAAATCTATGATCAAATTTCAATTCTGAGAAATTAGTTAGAAGTGAAACTTCGTCATTCATTTTCGCTAGAGATGGGCTCGAAGGGGTCAAAATAGCTTGGACCATTGCAAAATTTGGTGTGCATGTTTTCATATTAAATGGCATCCAAATCTATGATCAAATTTCAACTCCAAGAATTTGGTCAAAAGTGAAACTCCATCAGTTAATTTCGCTAAGGTTTGGCTTAAAGGAGGGGAAATTGGCTTTCAGAAATTGGAAACAAATGCAACCTTTTATGTCTTGGTTTCACCAAGTTTGGATAAGGTCCAAAATAGCATGAAATCCCTTGAAAGTTTGTATGCATGGTTATCTCTCAAATGGGTACCTAAATTCTCTTTCAAATTTCAATTACAAGTAAGCCGGAAAAATAACATCTCTTAGACCTTTACTTGACCTTCCTTGAATAACGACCAAAATAGCTCCGAACATAATTGAAAGTTAGCATGGACTCTTATCTACCAAATACGCCAATAAATCTACGATTAAATTTTAATTTTGAGAAAATAGTCAAACGTGAAACTCCGTTGTGCGGTTTTTCTAAGGTTGGGCTTAAAGGGAGTGAAAATATTTTGGAATGTCTCAAAAGTTTGCATGCATAGCTCGAAATCCCCTGAAAGTGTGTATGTATGGTTACCTCTCAAATGGGTACCTAAATTCTCTTGCAAATTTCAATTACAAGAAAGTCAAAAAAATAACATCTCTCAGACCTTTGCTTGACCAACCTTGAATAATGACCAAAATAACATCGAACATTGTGAAAGGTTGTGTGCACTGTTATGTACCAAATGCTAAGATAAATCTACAATCAAATTTTTATTCTGAGAAATTAGTCAAAAGTGAAACTCTGTTGTATGGTTTTTCCGAGGTTGGGATTAAAGGGGGTGAAATATTTTGTAATATCTCAAAATTTCGTGTGCACGCTTGTCTATCAAATGGACATTCAAATCTATGATCAAATTTCAATTATAAGAAACTGCTCAAAAGTGAAACTTCGTCATCCGTTTCAGCTGGGGTTGGGCTTGAAGGTTGTCAAAATGGCTTGGAACATCATGAAAGTTGGCGTGCATGCTTATTTATCTAATGGGCATCCAAATCTATGATCAAGTTTTAATTCTTAGAAGTTGGTCAAAAGCAAAACTCCATCCTGCGGTTTTGTTAGGGTTTGGCTTAAAGGAGTCGAAAATAACTTTGAACATCATGAAAGTTGGCATACACTCTTATCTTCCAAATGCACATCTAAATCTATGATCAAATTTTAATTCCTAAAAATTGGTCAAGAGTGAAACTCCGTCATGTGGTTAAAGGGGGTGAAAATAGCTCAAAACATCATGAAAGTTGGAGTGCATGGTTAGCTATCAAACGGGCATCCAAATCTATGATCAAATTTCAATTTTGAGAAATTGGTCAGAAGTGAAACTCCGTCGTGCATTTTTGCTAGAGTTGGGCTTGAAGGGGTCCCAATAGCTCGGACCATTGCAAAAGTTAGTGTGCACATTTTTATATCAAACGGGCATCCATATCTATGATCAAATTTCAACTCCAAGAATTTGGTCAAAAGTAAGACTCCATCATTGGATTTTGCTAAGGTTTGGCTTAAAGGAGGGGAAAATGGTTGAGAAATTGGAAACAAATCCAACCTTTTATATCTTGGTTTCACCAAGTTTGGCTAAGGTCCAAAATAGCTCAAAATGCTCTAAAAGTTTGTATGCATGGTTATCTCTCAAATGGGTACCTAAATTCTCTTTCAAATTTCAATTACAAGAAAGCCGAAAAAATAACATCTCTTAGACCTTTACTTGACCAACCCTGAATAATGACCAAAATAGCTCCGAACATCATGAAAGTTAGCATGGACTCTTATCTATAGAATGCGCTGATAAATCTACGATTAAATTTTAATTTTGAGAAATTAGTCAAACGTGAAACTCCGTTGTGTGGTTTTGCTAAGGTTGGGCTTAAAGGGGGTGAAATTTTTTTGGAATGTCTCAAAAGTTTGCATGCACGCTTGTTCATCAAATGGGTATCCAAATTTATGATCAAATTTAAATTCTAAGAAACTGCTTGAAAGTGAAACTCCTTCGTGCGGTTTCGACAGGGTTGGACTTAAAGGGGGTCAAAATAGCTTGGAAAGTCGTGAAAGTTGGCGTGCATGCTTGGTTAAAAGTGAAACTCCATTGTGCATGTTGATTTCTAAGAAATTGGAAAAAAGTGCAACCTTTTCGTCCTTGGTTTGACCAAATTTGACCGAGGTCCAAAAGAGCTCAAAATCCCTTGAAAGTGTGTATGCATGGTTATCTCTCAAATGGGTACCTAAATTCTCTTTCAAATTTCACTTACAAGAAAGTCGAAAAAATAGCATCTCTTAGACCTTTGCTTGACCAACCTTGAATAATGATCAAAATAACATCGAATGTCATGAAAGTTGGTGTGCATTGTTATGTACCAAATGCTAAGATAAATCTATGATCAAATTTTAATTCTAAGAAATTAGTCAAAAGTGAAACTCTGTTGTATGGTTTTGCTGAGGTTGGAATTAAAGGGGGTGAAATATTTTGGAATGTCTGGAAATTACGCGTGCACGCTTGTCTATCAAATGGGCATTTAAATCTGTGATCAAATTTCAATTATACGGAACTACTCAAAAGTGAAACTTCATCATGTTTTTTCGCTATGGTTGGGCTTAAAGGTGGTCAAAATAGCTTGGAACATTGCGAAAGTTGGCGTGCATGCTTTTTTATCCAATGGGAATCCAAATCTATGATCAAGTTTCAATTCTTAGAAGCTGGTCAAAAGTGAAACTCCATCGTGTGGTTTTGTTAGGGTTTGGCTTAAAGCAGTGAAAAATAACTCTAAACATCATGAAATTTGGTGTGCACTCTTATCTTCCAAATGCACATCTAAATCTATGATCAAATTTTAATTACGAGAAATTTGTCAAGACTGAAACTCCATCATGTGGTTTTGCTAAGATTGGGGTTACAGGGGGTGAAAATAGCTCAAAACATTGCGAAAGTTGGAGTGCATGGTTATCTATCAATCGGGCATCCAAATCTATGATCAAATTTGAATTCTAAGAAATTAGTCAGAAGTGAAACTCCATCGTTCATTTTCGCTAGAGTTGGGCTCGAAGGGGTTCAAATAGCTCGGACCATTGCAAAAGTTGGCATGCATGTTTTTATATCAAACGGGAATCCAAATATATGATCAAATTACAACTCCAAGAATTTGTTCAAAATTGAAACTCCATCATTCGATTTCGCTAAGGTTTGGCTTAAAGGAAAATTGAAACTCCAAGTATGAGCAAATTTGAATTATGAGAAACTACTCAAAAGTGAAACTCTGTCGTGCGGTTTCACTAGGATTCGGCTTAAAAGGGGTCAAAATAATAGCTCGAAACGTTGCAAAATTTGGCGTGCATGATTGTTTATCCAATGGGAAACCAAATCTATAATCAACTTTCTGTTCTAAGAAGTACATCAAAAGTGAAACTCGATAATACAATTTTGTTAGGGTTTGGCTTAAAGGAGTTGAAAATAACTATGAACATTGTGAAAGTTGGCGTGCACACTTATCATCCAAATGCGCATCAAAAGAAATGGTTTCGCAAAGGTTGGGGTTAAAGGGGGTGAAAATAGCTCGAAACGTCATGAAAGTTTGAGTGCATGCTTGTCTATCAAATGGGCATCCAAATCTATGATCAAATTTCAATTGTGAGAAAATTGTCAAAAGTGAAACTTCGTCGTGTATTTTCGCTAGAGTTCAGCTTAAAGCGGGTCCAAATAGCTCAAAAAATTGCAAAATTTGGCGTGCAGGCTTGTATATCAACTGGGCATCCAAATCTATGATCAAATTTCAATTTTGGGAATTAGGTCAAAAGTGAAACTCCATCATGCGGTTTCGCTAAGGTTTGGCTTAAAGGAGGGAAACAGAGCTCTGAACGTCACTAAATTTGGCAAGCACTCTTATCTACCAAATGGGCATCTAAATCTATGATAATATTTAAATTCTAAGAAATTGGTCAAAAGAGAAACTTTATCGTCGCTTTCGCTAAGCTTGTACTTAAAGGGAATGAAATAGCTCGAAACGTCATGAAAGTTAGCGTGTACGCTTGTTTATTGAAATGGGTACATAAATCTAATTTCAAATTTTACTTCTTAAAAAGTCAACAAAAGTGCATCTTTTCAGCTTTTGTTTGACATTCCTTGAATGAGGGCCAAAAAAGCTCCAAATAGCATAAAATAGGTGTCCATGCCTATCTTTGAAATGGGTATCTAAAACTACTTCAAAATTTGAATTTTAAGAAAAAGTGAAAAATGCAACATTTTAGGCCTTGGTTTGACAAAGTTTGACTGAGGTCGAAAAATGGCTTGCAATCCCAAAAAAATCTACATGTAGGGATTATCTCTCAAATGGGTACTAAATACAGTTTCAAATTTCAATTTTAAGAAAGTCAAGAAAAGTGCATTTCCTAGAACTTGGTTTGACCAACCTTGATTAAGTGCCGAAATGGGTATCTAAATCTACTTTTAAATTTGATTTCTAGGATATTGGACTTTTAGGCCTTGGTTTGACCAAGTTTGACCAAGGTCCAAAATAGCTCGAAATACCCTGAAAGTGTGTATGCATGGTTATCTCTCAAATGGCTACCTAAATTCGCTTTCAAATTTCAATTACAAGAGAGTAAAAAAAATAACATCTCTTAGACCTTTGCTTGACCAACCTTAAATAATGACCAAAATAACTTTGAACATAGTGAAATTAGGTGTGCATTGGTTTCTACCAAATGCTAAGATAAATCTACGATCAAATTTTAATTCTGACAAATTAGTCAAAAGTGAAACTTTGTTGGATGGTTTTGCTGAGGTTGAGATTAAAGGGGTGAAATATTTTGGAACGTCTCAAAATTTCACGTGCACGCTTGTCTATCAAATGGGCATTCAAATCTATCATCAAATTTCAATTATAAGAAACTGCTCAAAAGTGAAACTTCGTCATGCGTTTTTGCTAGGGTTGGGATTAAATGTGGTCAAAATAGCTTGGAACATTGTGAAAGTTAGCGTGCATGCTTTTTTATCTAATGGGAATCCAAATAAATGATCAAGTTTTAATTCTTATAAGTTGGTCAAAACCAAAACTCCATCATGCGGTTTTGTTACGGTTGGCTTAAAGGTGTCGAAAACAACTCTGAACATCATGAAAGTTGGTGTGCCCTCTTATCTTCCAAATGCACATCTAAATCTATGATCAAATTTTAATTACGAGAAATTTGTAAAGAGCGAAGCTCCATCATGTGGTTTCACTAAGATTGGGGTTACAGGGGGTGAAAATAGCTCAAAACGTCGCGAAAGTTGGAGTGCACAGTTATCTATCAAACAGGCATCCAAATCTATGATTAAATTTCAATTCTGAGAAATTAGTCAGAAGCAAAACTCCGTCGTTCATTTTCACTAGAGTTGGGATCGAAGGGGTCCAAATAGCTCGGACCATTGCAAATGTTGGTGTGCATGTTTTTATATGAAATGGGCATCCCAATCTATGATCAAATTTCAACTCCGAGAATTTGGTCGAAAGTGAAACTCCATCATTCGTTTTCGCTAAGGTTTGGCTTAAAGGAGGGAAAATTGGCTTTGAGAAATTGGAAACAAATGCAACCTTTTATGTCTTGGTTTCACCAATTTTGTCTAAGGTCCAAAATAGCTTGAAATCCCCTGCAAGTTTGTATGCATGGTTATCTCTCAAATGGGTACCTAAATTCTCTTTCAAATTTTAATTACAAGAAAGCCGAAAAAATAACATCTCTTAGACCTTTACTTGACCAACCTTGAATAACGACCAAAATAGCTCTGAACATCATGAAAGTTAGCATGGATTCTTATCTACTAAATGCGCCGATAAATCTACGATTAAATTTTAATTTTGAGAAATTAGTCAAACGTGAAACTTCGTTGTGTGATTTTGCTAAGGTTGGGCTTAAAGGGGGTGAAAATATTTTGGAATTTCTAAAACATTTGCATGCACGCTTGTTCATCAAATGGGCATCCAAATTTATGATCAAATTTAAATTCTAAGAAACTGCTCGAAAGTGAAACTCCGTCGTGCGATTTTGACAGGGTTGGGCTTAAAGGGGGTCAAAAGAGCTTCAAACATTGCAAAAGTTGGCATGCATGCTTGTCTATCCAATATGCATCCAAACATATGATTAGGTTTCAATTCTAAGAATCTGGTCAAAGCTGAGACTGCATTGTGCAGTTTTGTTAGGCTTTGGCTCAAAGATGCCAAAAATAGCTCTCAACATCGTGAAAGTTGGCATGCACTATTATTTTCCAAATGTGCATTTAAATCTATGAATAAATTTTAATTCCAAGAAATTGGTTAAAAGTGAAACTCCGTCGTGCACGTTTTTATGTGTGCCTCTTAAATGGGTATCTAAATCTACTTTTAAATTTGATTTCTAGGAAATTGGAAAAAAGTGCAACCTTTTAGACCTTGGTTTGACCAAGTTTGACCAAGGTCCAAAATAGCTCGAAATCCCTTGAAAGTGTGTATGCATGGTTATCTCTCAAATGGGTACCTAAATTCTCTTTCAAATTTCACTTACAAGAAGGTCGAAAAAATAGCATCTCTTATACCTTTGCTTGACCAACCTTGAATAATGACCAAAATAACTTTGAACATTGTGAAAGTTGGTGGGCACTGTTATCTACCAAATGCTAAGATAAATCTATGATCAAATTTTAATTCTGAGAAATTAGTCAAAAGTGAAACTTTGTTGTATGGTTTTGCTGAGGTTGGGATTAAAGGGGGTGAAATATTTTGGAACATCTCGAAATTCACGTGCACGCTTTTCTATCAAATGGACATTCAAATCTATGATCAAATTTCAATTATAAGAAACTGCTCAAAAGTGAAACTTCATCATGCGTTTCCGCTAGGGTTGGACTTAAAGGTGGTCAAAATAGCTTGGAACATTGCAAAAGTTGGCGTGCATTCTTGTTTATCCAATGGGCAACCAAATCTATGATCAAGTTTCAATTGTTAGAAGTTGGTCAAAGGTGAAACTCCATCGTGCGTTTTTGTTAGGGTTTGGCTTAAAGGAGTCGAAAATAACTCTGAACATCATGAAATTTGTCGTGCACTTTTATCTTCCAAATGCACATCTAAATCTATGATCAAATTTTAATTCTGAGAAATTTGTAAAGAGTGAAACTCCGTCATGTGGTTTCGGTAAGATTGGGGTTAAAGGGGGTGTCAATAGCTCAAAACATCGTGTAAGTTGGAGTGCACGGTTATTTATGAAATAGGTATCTAAATATATGATCAAATTTCAATTCTGAGAAATTCGTCAGAAGTGAAATTCCGTTATGCATTTTCGCTAGAGTTGGGCTCGAAGGGGTCCAAATAGCTCATACCATTGCAAAAGTTGGAGTGCACGTTTTTATATAAAACGGGCATACAAATATATGATCAAATTTCAACTCCAAGAATTTGGTCGAAATTGAAACTCCATCATTCGATTTCACTAAGGTTTGGCTTAATGGAAAAAGTTCAAGCTTTTGGCCTTGGTTTGACCAAGTATGAGCAAATTTGAATTCTGAGAAACTGCTCAAAAGTGAAACTCTGTTATGTGGTTTCACTAGGGTTGCGCTTAAAAGTTGTCAAAATAATAGCTCAAAACGTTGCAAAATTTGGCATGCATGATTATTTATCCAATGGGAAGCCAAATCTATAATCAAGTTTCTATTTTGAGAAGTACGTCAAAAGTGAAACTCGATAGTACAATTTTGTTAGGGTTTGGCTTAAAGGAGCTGAAAATAACTATGAACATCGTGAAAGTTGGTGTGCACACTTATCATCCAAATAGGCATTAAAAGAAATGATCAAATTTTAATTCTGACGAAATTTGTAAAAAGTGAAACTTCGTTGTGCGGTTTCACAAAGGTTGGGGTTAAAGGGGGTGAAAATAGCTCCAAACGTCATGAAAGTTGGAGTGCGCGCTTGTCTATAAAATGGGCATCCAAATCTATGATCAAATTTCAATTGCGAGAAAATTGTCAAAAGTGAAACTTCGTCATGCATTTTTGCTACAGTTCGACTTAAAGCGGGTCCAAATAGCTTGAAACATTGCAAAATTTAGCATGCACGCTTGTATATCGACCGGGCATCCAAATCTATGATCAAATTTCAATTCTAGGAATTTGGTCAAAAGTGAAAGTCCATTGTGTGGTTTTGCTAAGGTTTGGCTTAAACGAGGGAAAAAGAGCTCTGAACAGCACTAAATTTGGCATGCACTCTTATCTAGCAAATGGGCTTCTAAATCTATGATCATATTTCAATTCTAAGAAATTGGTCAAAAGAGAAACTTTATCATGCGCTTTCACTAAGGTTGCACTTAAAGCGAGTGAAATAGCTTGGAACAACGTGAAAGTTAGAGTGTATGCTTGTTTATTGAAATGGGTACACATAAACATACTTTCAAGATTCACTTCTTAAAAAGTCAACAAAAGTGCATCTTTTCAGCTTTTGTTTGACCATCCTTGAATGCAGGTCAAAATAGCTTCAAATAGCATAAAATAGGTGTCCATGCCTATCTTTGAAATGGGTATCTAAATCTACTTCAAAATTTGAATTTTAAGAAAATGGGAAAAATGCAACGTTTTAGGCCTTGGTTTGACAAAGTTTGACCGAGGTCCAAAATGGCTCACAGTCCCAAAAATATCTACATGTAGGGATTATCTCTCAAATGGGTACCTAAATACAGTTTCAAATTTCAATTTCGAGAAAGTGAAGCGAAGTGCATTTCTTAGAACTTGGTTTGACCAACCTTGACTGAGTGCCGAAATTGGTATCTAAATCTAGTTTTAAATTTGATTTCTAAGAAATTGGACTTTTAGGCCTTGGTTTGACCAAGTTTGACCACGATCCAAAATAGCTCGAAATCCCCTGAAAGTGTGTATGCATGATTATCTCTCAAATGGGTACCTATATTCTCTTTCAAATTTCACTTACAAGAAAGTCGAAAAAATAGCATCTCTTAGACCTTTGCTTGACCAACCTTGAATAATGACCAAAATAACATCAAACATTGTGAAAGTTGGTGTGCATTGTTATGTACCATATGCTAAGATAAATCTATGATCAAATTTTAATTCTAAGAAATTAGTAAAAAGTGAAACTCTGTTGTATGGTTTTGCTGAGGTTGGGATTAAAGGGGGTCAAATATTTTGGAACGTATTGAAATTTTGCGTGCACTCTTGTTTATCAAATGGGCATTTAAATCTATGATCAAATTTCAATTATACGAACTGCTTTTTCGCTAGGTTTGGGCTGAAAGGTGGTCAAATTAGCTTGGAACATTACGAAAGTAGGTGTGCATGCTTGTTTATCTAATGGGCATCCAAATCTATGATCAAGTTTCAATTCTTAGAAATTGATCAAAAGCAAAACTCCATTGTGTGGTTTTGCTAGGGTTTGGCTTAAAAGAGTAAAAAATAACTCTGAACATCATGAAAGTTGGCGTGCCCTCTTATCTTCCAAATGCACATCTAAATCTATGATCAAATTTTAATTTCAAGAAATTTGTTAAGAGTGAAACTTCGTCATGCATTTTCGCTAAGATTAGGGTTACACCATTGTGCGGTTTTGCTAAGGTTGGGCTTAAAGGGGGTGAAAATATTTTGGAATGTCTCAAAAGTTTGAATGCACGTTGGTTCATTAAATGGGCATCCAAATTTATGATCAAATTTAAATTCTAAGAAACTGCTCGAAAGTGAAACTCCTTCGTGCGGTTCCAGTAGGGTTGGGCTTAAAAGGGGTCAAAATAGCTTAGAAGGTCATGAAAGTTGGCGTGCATGCTTGTCTATCCAATATGCATCCAAACATGTGATCAGGTTGCAATTCTGAGAATTTGGTCAAAGCTGAGACTGCATCTTGCAGTTTTGTTAGGGTTTGGCTTAAAGATGCCGAAAATAGATCACAACATCATGAAAGTTGGCATGGACTCTTATCTTCCAAATGCGCATTTAAATCAATGATTAAATTTTAATTCCAAGAAATTGGTTAAAAGTGAAACTCCATCGTTCACGATTTTATGTGTGCCTCTTAAATGGTGGGTATCTAAATCTACTTTTAATATTGATTTCTAAGAAATTGGAGAAAAGTGCAACCTTTTAGGCCTTGGTTTGACCAAGTTTGACCAAGGTCCAAAATAGCTCGAAATCCCCTGAACATGTGTATGCATGGTTATCTCTCAAATGGGTACCTAAATTCTCTTTCAAATTTCACTTACAAGAAAGTCAAAAAAATAGCATCTCTTAGACCTTTGCTTGACCAACCTTGAATAATGACCAAAATAACTTCGAACATCGTGAAAGTTGGTGTGCACTATTATCTACCAAATGCTAAGATAAATCTACGATCAAATTTTAATTCTGAGAAATTAGTCAAAAGTGAAACTCTGTTGTATGGCTTTGCTAAGGTTGGGATTAAAGGGGGTGAAATATTTTGGAATGTCTCAAAATTTTGCATGCACGCTTATCTATCAAATGGACATTCAATATTATGATCAAATTTCAATTATAAGAAACTACTCAAAAGTAAAACTTCATCATGCGTTTTCGCTAGGGTTCGGCTTAAGAGTGGTCAAAATAGCTTGGAGCGTTGCGAAAGTTGGTGTGCATGCTTGTTTATCTAATGGGCATCCAAATCTATGAACAAGTTTCAATTCTTAGAAGTTCGTCAAAAGTGAAACTCCATCGTGCAGTTTTGTTAGGGTTTTGCTTAAAGTATTCAAAAATAACTCTGAACATCATGAAAGTTGGCGTGCACTCTTATCTTCCGAATCCACACCTAAATCTATGATCAAATTTTAATTCTGAGAAATTTGTCAAGAGTGAAACTCTGTCATGCGTTTTTGCTAAGATTGGGGTTACAGGGGGTGAAAATAGCTCAAAACGGCACGAAAGTTCGAGTGCAAGGTTATCTATCAAACGGGCATCCAAATCTATGATCAAATTTCAATTCTGAGAAATTTTTCAGAAGTGAAACTCCATCGTTCATTTTCACTAAAGTTGGGCTTGAAGGGGTCCAAATAGCTCAGACCATTGCAAAAGTTGGCGTGCACGTTTTTATATCAAACGGACATACAAATCTATGATCAATTTTTAAATTCGAGAATTTGGTCAAAATTGAAACTCCTTCATTCGATTTTGCTAAGGTTTGGCTTAAAGGAAAAAGTGCAAGGTTTTAGGCCTTGGTTTGACCAAGTATGAGCAAATTTGAATTCTGGGAAACTGCTCAAAAGTGAAACTCTAGAGTGCGGTTTCACTTTGGTTGGGCTTAAAAGGGGTAAAAATAATAGCTTGAAACATTGCAAAATTTGGCGTGCATGTTTGTTTATCCAATGGACATCCAAATCTATAATCAAGTTTCTATTCTAAGAAGTACGTCAAAAGTGAAACTCGATCGTACAATTTTTTTAGTGTTTGGCTTAAAGGAGCTGAAAATAGCTATGAACATTGTGAAAGTTGGCGTGCACACTTATCATACAAATGCACATCAAAAGAAATGATCAAATTTTAATTTTCGGAATTTTGTAAAAAGTGAAACTCCGTTGTGTGGTTTCGCAAAGGTTGGGGTTAAAGGGGGTGAAAATAGCTCAGAAAGCCATGAAAGTTGGAGTGCATGCTTGTCTATCAAATGGGCATCCAAATCTATGATCAAATTTCAATTGCGAGAAAATTGTCAAAAGTGAAACTTCGTCATGCATTTTCGCTACAGTTCGACTTAAAGCGAGTCCAAATAGCTCGAAACATTGAAATTTTAGCATGCACGCTTGTATATCAACTGGCCATCCAAATCTATGAAAGTTGGTGTGCACTGTTATCTACCAAATGTTCAGATAAATCTATGATCAAATTTTAATTCCTAGAAATTAGTCAAAAGCGAAACTTTGTTGTATGGTTTAGATGAGGTTGGGATTTAAGGGGGTGAAATATTTTGCAATGTCTCAAAATTTCGCGTGCACGCTTGTCTATCAAATGGGCATTGAAATCTATGATCAAATTTCAATTATAAGAAACTACTCAAAAGTGAAACTTTGTCATGCGTTTTCTCTAGGGTTGGGCTTAAGGGTGGTCAAAATAACTTGGAACGTTGCAAAAGTTGGCGTGCATGCTTGTTTATCTAATGGGCATCCAAATATATGATCAAGTTTCAATGCTTAGATGTTGGTCAAAAGCAAAACTCCATCGTGCGGTTTTGTTAGGGTTTGGCTTAAAGGAGTCAAAAATAACTCTGACCATCATGAAAGTTGGCGTGCACTCTTATCTTCCAAATGCGCATCTAAATCTATGATCCAATTTTAATTTCTAGAAATTGGTTAAGAGTGAAACTCCATCATGTGGTTTCGCTAAGATTGGGGTTAGAGGGGTTGAAAATAGCTCAAAACATCGTGCAAGTTGGAGTGCACGGTTATCTATCAAACAGGCATCCAAATTTATGATCAAATTTCAATTATGAGAAATGGTCAGAAGTGAAACTCCGTCATGCATTTTCGCTAGAGTTGGGCTCAAAGGGGTCCAAATAGCTTGGACCATTGCAAAATTTGGCGTGCACATTTTTATATCAAGTGGGCATCCAAATCTATGATCAAATTTCAACTCTGATAATTTGGTCAAAAGTGAAACTGCATCATTCGATTTTGCTAAGGTTTGGCTTAAAGGAGGGGAAAATGGCTGAGAAATTGGAAATAAATGCAACCTTTTAGGCCTTGGTTTCACCAAGTTTGCCTAAGGTCCAAAATAGCTCAAAATCCCCTGAAAGTTTGTATGCATGGTTATCTCTCAAATGGTTACCTAAACTCTCTTTCAAATTTCAATTACAAGAAAGCGGAAAATATAACATCTCTTAGACCTTTACTTGACCAACCTAGAATAACAACCAAAAAAGCTCTGAACATCATGAAAGTTAGCATGCACTCTTATCTACCAAATGCACCGATAAATCTAGGATTAAATTTTAATTTTAAGAAATGAGTCAAACGTGAAACTCCGTTGTGCAGTTTTCCTAAAGTTGGGCTTAAAGTGGATGAAAATATTTTGCAACATCGTGAAATTTCATGTGCAAGCTTGTCTATCAAAAGGACATCCAAATCTATGAGCAAATTTCAATTCTAAGAAACTGCTCAAAAGTGAAACTCCATTGTGCGGTTTCAATAGGGTTGGGCTTAAAAGGGGTCAAAATAATAGCTGGGAATGTTGCAAAATTTGGCGTGCATGATTGTTTGTCCAATGGGCATCCAAATCTATGATCAAGTTTCCATTCTAAGAAATACGTCAAAAGTGAACCTCCATCATACAGTTTTGTTAGGGTTTGGCTTAAAGGAGCTGAAAATAACTCTGAACATCATGAAAGTTGGCGTGCACACTTCTCATCCAAATGTGCATCAAAAGATATGATCAAATTTTAATTTTGATAAATTTGTAAAAATTGAAACTCCATCTTGCGGTTTCGCAAAGTTTGGGGTTAAAGGGGGTGAAAATAGCTAGGAACGTCACGAAAGTCTGAGTGCATGCTTGTCTATCAAATGGGCATCCAAATCTATGATCAAATTTCAATTGCAAGAAAATTGTCAGAACTGAAACTTCGTCGTGCATTTTTCGCTATAGTTCAGCTTAAAGCGGGTCCAAATAACTCGAAACATTACAAAATTTGGCGTGCACGCTTTTATATCCAATGGGTATCCAAATCTATGATCAAATTTCAATTCTGGGAATTTGGTCAAAAGTGAAACTCCTCGTGCGGTTTCGCTAAGGTTTAGCTTAAAGGAGGGAAAAAGAGCTCTGAACATCACTAAATTTGGCATGCACTCTTATCTACCAAATGGGCATCTAACTTATATGATCATATTTCAATTATAAGAAATTGGTCAAACGAGAAAATTTATCATGCGCTTTCGCTAAGGTTGCACTAAAAGGGAGTGAAATAGCTCAGAACATCGTGAAAGTTAGTCTGTACACTTGTTTATTGAAATGGGTACCTAAATCCACTTTCAAATTTCACTTTTGAAAAAGTCAACAAAAGTGCATCTTTTCAACTTTTGTTTGACCATCCCTGAATGAGGGCCAAAATAGCTCCAAATCTCATAAAAATTGGTGTCCATGCCTATCTTTGAAATGGGTATCTAAATCTACTTTAAATTTGAATTTTCAGAAAATGGAAAAAATGCAATGTTTTAGGCCTTGGTTCGACGAAGTTTGATCGAGGTCCAAAATGGCTCACAATCCCAAAAAAATCTACATGTAGGGATTATCTCTCAAATGGGTACCTAAATACAGTTTCAAATTTCAATTTCGATAAAGTCAAGAAAAGTGCATTTCTTAGAACTTGGTTTGACGAAGTTTGACCGAGGTCCAAAATGGCTCACAATCCCCAAAAAATCTACATGTAGCGATTGTCTCTCAAATGGGTACCTAAATACAGTTTCAAATTTCAATTTCAATAAAGTCAAGAAAAGTGCATTTCTTAGAACTTGGTTTGACCAACCTTGACTAAATGCTGAAATGGGTATCTAAATCTACTTTTAAATTTGATTTCTAAGGAATTAGGCTTTTAAGCCTTGGTTTGACCATGGTTGACGAAGGTCCAAAATAGCTCGAAATCCCCTGAAAGTGTGTATGCATGGTTATCTCTCAAATGGGTGCCTAAATTCTATTTCAAATATCATTTACAAGAAAGTTGAAAAAATAGCATCTCTTAGAACTTTGCTTGACCAACCTTAAATAATGACCAAAATAACTTCGAACATCATGAAAGTTGGTGTGCACTAGTATCTACCAAATGCTAAGATAAATCAACGATCAAATTTGAATTCTGAGAAATTAGTCAAAAGTGAAACTCTGTTGTATGGTTTTGCTGAGGTTGGGATTAAAGGGGTGAAATATTTTGGAACGTCTCAAAATTTCGCATGTACGCTTGTCTATCAAATGGGCATTGAAATCTATGATCAAATTTCAATTATCAGAAATTGCTCAAAAGTGAAACTCCGTCATGCGTTTTCGCTATGGTTGGGCTTAAAGGTGGTCAAAATAGCTTGGAATGTTACAAAAGTTCATATGCATGCTTCTAATGGGCATCCAAATCTATGATCAAGTTCAATTCTTAGAAGTTGGTCAAAAGCGAAACTCCATCGTGCGGTTTTGTTAGGGTTTGGCTTAAAGGAGTCGAAAATAACTCTGAACATCATGAAAATTGGCGTGCACTCTATAGCTAGGGTTTTACCCCTAGCTTGTGCGAATGAGCACCTACTAAGGAGAACTGACTCCTTAGTAGCAGTTTAGTAAAAATGTAAATAAAAATGCTAAACAGAAAAACGAACTACTCTAAATATATGCATGAAACAAAACAACAAAATGTAAAGAATGGTTTTTATATTGATATTACCTCCGATGTGAAGGTTGGTGAAGCTCTTTGCAGTGATCCAAGACGGTTGCTCCAAGCTCCATCCTGCTCCTTCTCCTTCTTCGATGGTGGAAATGGGCCAAAAGGGGCTCTCAATGGTGAAAGTAGCTCAAGGGTGAGCTAGGGCTTCCAGAGCTGTTTTGGCAGAGTAAGGATGCTTATGATTGTGGATGTGAAATAAGGGGTCTCCATCACCTATTTATATTTTTTTAGTGGTGGAGTGCTGGCCCATGGTTTTGGAAACCATATGGTTTAGGGTAGCTGTTTAGAGTTTTTTCCTCCTTTTCCTCATTATTTTATATTTTTTCTTCCCTTTTGGGGATTTTTGCTATTTTAGAGGAATTTTGGATATTTTTGGAGGAAAAAAGGGGATTTTTGGCCTTTTGGGGGCATTTTAGGCCTTTTGGAGGCTTTTTAAATGGGTTTATGGCCTTTTGGAGGCTTTTTAGTGGGATTTTCAGGGAAATATGGTAGGAAAATGGACAAATGAGCCATGTAGTGGGGTAGATGAGGTAGTGAACACTTTTTGGGTGTTAACAGATTGCCCCCTGATGTGCGAGGGCAGGAGCTCATTGTATGGCCGATGGACATCATAAGTCATATATGGTTTGCTTGGGGTGTGGAGAAGAGAAGAAACAAACTCAAGCCCGGAACAACGATCCCGAACCAACTGCAAGAACAAAAAGTACATAACCTCAATAATGGATGAGGAATCATCTGATCATATGGACGAGGCGGGCATTCCCATGCTCGTATCAGGATACACCATAAAAATAACAATGGGGTCCAAAATATGGGGACCTGACATATACATGGCCTCAAATACTAAATGAGGAAGAATCTCAATATATGGACGAGGCGGGCATACCCATGCTCGTATCAAGATACATAAACATAACTGTGAGGCCCGAAAAGGGGGACCTGTAGGATACATAAACAACCACTGTGTATATCATAAGGGTCCAGAAGGGACACAAATCTGGGACATACTGCTGGGCTGACCATATCTGAGCTGAAAAACTGATGCATTGGAATGACAGCAGTGCTACTGAATATGGTACCAAAGGAACTGATGAGCTGCAATGACAAGGGTCATACTTGCAATGGTACACTGAACTGGAATTGAACTGGGTACTCAAGGAAGCATGGAACTGGGTGACTTCCGAATACAATCGCCAACGCAGCCCAGACATCCACGGGAACATATAATTGGGCATTCCGAAGTGACTCACCAATGTGCTAGAGTCGGGGGAAATCCGGGGTCTTCGAAAAATAATGGAAGGGATATAAATCCTGCACAATTCTCAACGATGCGATCAAGGTGCTGAAGTCGAGCATGTGAGAAACAACCATTTGGAGAGGCAATGATGACTCCTCCCAAAATGGTCCGTAGGCACTCACCACGGATGGTGATGGGTCCAAGGCGCAGGGGCCTCTGGGTCTATCCTCTGGAATAGAGGGGCTATCGTCGACAGAGGGAGACCTGCAACTATCAAGGCAATGATGTTTCCTTGACAGGAGCGCGAGGTGGAAAACTGAAATGTGATAGTACTGATGGCAGGATGGATAAACTGGGGGGAATAACTGGGCAAGTAGAGTGGGGGACTCAAACTTTCTTTGTTCAGAGTATGAGGGTGGGGAGGATCGGGTAGCATATGAAACTAACTGGTGGTAAGGGGGTCATAGCTGTATTGGATCTAGGAGAGTGTTGAGTCCAGATTTGGTCCCTTTTTAACCATCTTTAATCACCTTTCTTCCCTTGCTTTACACTGCTTAGCATATCAATCAGACTGAATTTCTTCACT